>JACXGM010020459.1:0-17795 GCA_016801145.1 Umbra pygmaea | reverse complement strand
ACATTGTGCAGTACTGTAAAACCTGTCATGTGTGTCAGCTTGCAGGCAAAGTGAACCAGCCGGTGCCTTGTGTGCCACTTCACCCGATACCCGTGATTGGTGAGCCATTTGAGCGGGTGATTGTCGATTGTGTGGGACCATTACCAAAAACCCGTTCAGGTAATCAATATCTCCTCACCATAATGTGTAGTTCTACACGATACCCAGAGGCTATCCCTCTCCGTACCATAACAACCAAAAATATTGTGAAAACACTGATCAAGTTTTTCTCTACCTTTGGACTCCCTAAAGTGATCCAAACGGATCAAGGCACAAACTTCATGTCCAAACTGTTTGCTGCTACTTTAAAGGATTTGTCTATTACTCACCAGGTGTCTAGCGCGTACCATCCAGAGAGTCAGGGAGCTCTCGAACGCTGGCACCAGACTTTGAAAACGATGCTGAGAAAGTATTGTATAGATACTGTTACTGATTGGGATGAGGGAGTACCCTATGTGTTATTTGCAGTAAGGGAAACTGTACAAGAGTCATTGGGTTTTAGCCCAGCTAATCTTGTGTTTGGACACACCCCTCGGGGTCCGTTAAAAGTGTTGAAAGAGCACGTACTGTCTTATGTGCCCAGTAGCACCCCTAAAAATGTGCTAGATTTTGTTAGTCAGATGAGGGAGAGGCTGCATGCTGCACGCATGCTCGCTCAAGAGTCTCTCTCTTCCTCTCAGAAAAGCATGAAAATGCATTATGATAGAAAGGCCATGGACCATTCATTTCTACCAGGGGATCAGGTGCTTGTTCTAATGCCAATCCCTGGTTCATCACTATCAGCTAAGTTCTCTGGTCCATATATTGTGAAGAGCAAACTAAGTGACACTAACTATGTTATCAAGACGCCTGATAGGAGGCGCTCTTCTCGTTTGTGTCATATTAACATGCTGAAAGCTTATCATGTGCGTGATTCTCCCAGTAACTCCTCCAGTGGCCCAGACCAGTTTGTAGTCTCCAGTGTAGCAGTGGTGGTTCCTGTGCCAGTTGTAGACCTGGAAGAGAACGATGATGGTTTGGAATTACGTCACACATTACAGCAGTGTGAACGTCTCAGTAATTCAGAAATGTTGACAAAGCTACATACAATAATGGAACATTTGGATGGTAGTCAAACCGCTGAACTTATTTCATTAATACACACCTTTCCTTCTATATTTCAAGACATACCCAAGCGCACCTCTGTCCTGGCACATGACGTGGATGTTGGAGACACCCCTCCCATCCGACAACATCCATATCGGGTAAACGCTAGGAAAAGAGAGGTGATGAAAGGTGAAGTTCGCTACTTGAAAGACAATAAAATGGCTAAACCTAGTCACAGTGCATGGAGCTCTCCCTGCATCCTTGTTCCTAAACCAGACGGTACCTCTCGTTTATGTACAGATTATCGTAGGGTGAATGCTGTAACTGTGCTAGATTCATACCCATTACCCCGTTTAGAAGATTGCATTGACAGAATCGGTTTGGTCCGACCATCTTTCCTCGCTACGATTGGTGTTTCAGCGGTTAGCCAATGCCTCACTTACTCTTAACCTAGCCAAATGTGAATTTGGGAAGGCTACGGTTACCTACTTAGGTAAGCAGGTAGGACGGGGTCAAGTACTCCCTATTGCTAGCAAGGTAGAAGCCATCACTAACTTTCCTGCTCCTACAACTCGCAGGCAATTACGACGTTTTCTAGGAATGGTGGGGTACTATCGTACTTTTTGTAAAAACTTTTCGACTGTGGTCGCTCCTTTGACGTCACTGCTAAGCCCTAAGGTGCCGTTTCAATGGTCCCCAGAGTGTGTGACTCTGCTTTTGTGTCTGCAAAAGCACTGCTTTGTAGCACCCCGGTCCTAGCTGCCCCTGATTTCAACAAACCTTTTAAATTAGAAGTGGATGCCAGCATGGTGGGGGCGGGTGCAGTCCTCTTACAGGAGGATGAGGAGGGCGTGGATCGCCCGGTCAGCTTCTTTTCGAAGAAATTTAATTCTTGTCAGTCCCGTTATTCCACCATAGAACAGGAAACATTGGCTTTGTTATTGGCATTGCAATATTTTGAGGTTTATGTTGGGTCAAGCCCAGTACCGGTTATGGTTTTTACAGACCATAACCCCCTTACGTTCCTGAAGCAGATGTACAATCAGAACCGCCGCCTTATGCGGTGGGCTCTGATTGTACAGGGGTACAATTTGGTTATTCACCATGTAAAGGGGGCGGCAAATGTGGTGGCTGACGCCCTGTCACGGGTATAGTTGAATAGCCACTTGTGTTGGACTGGGGTTCATTTGTTTGGTGTTGCTATGGCAACAAATACTAAGAGGAATTGTTTTTTTTGGTGGGGGCATGTTACGTCCCCCAGTCTCCTAGTTCTATGTTTTATGTGCCCTGGTCTGTGTTAGAGTGTTCTGTGCTGTGTTTCTGTGTGTTTGTTTGTGCTCAGTTTGTGTGTTCCCACAGGTGGCCCTGGTTCAGCTAATCATCACTTATCACTGACTCCTCCCCTCCGTTATCCCATACACCTGGTTTCATCAATCAACACCAATCCCATCATGCTTTTCCCCTCTATAAGAAGTGCCATTTTGTGTTTGTCTGTCTCTCACTTTGGTTTGGTATGCTGTTGCGCTGTTGGTTGGTTGGTTGGTTGGTTGGTTTGGTCTGGTCTGTGTTTGGTAGTGTTGAGAGAGTGAGAGCTTTGTTTGATTGTTGTTAGTGTGAGTGTTAGGCCTATTAGTGTGTGTAGTCTGGTGTGTTATTAGTGTTTCAGTTTGGTGTATCCTGTGTTATTTTGTGAATTAACATTTGTTCTTTTTTTTGTGTTCCCAGAGGGGGAGAGGATGCACTTTTGGGGAGTGTCAGGCAAGACGGCCTGGCCATACACCACCCGTAGGGAAACTCCCCTGTCTAAACACACCAGGTTTAGATCTGAGCGCCCACCCACTGTACCTTTGGTTAGGGCACCTTGATCGTGTGCCAGTTAGTTTAGTTTCTGTGTGTTAGGTGTAGTGCAGGTTAGTGGTGGGATTTTGTATTGTTTCTTTCTTTTGGGTTAGCTCAGCCTCTCCTCCCAAACATTATTATTTATAACATTTAATTTTACCTTGGCAATAAAGCCCTTTGTGAAAAGGTACTTGGTTTCTGTGTCCTTGCTTGCACCTACGACCCCATACCTCCTTTGCTGGCCGCAGTGTGGTCTTGGACAGTGTTGGTGACATCCCACTCCCCTCCCGGGGAGTAGTACGAACGTAACACTATGTGTGGGAATTGCTACCTTTTAAAAATAGATGCACGAAATTTCTATACAGTAATTCAGCGGTCATCAAACCCTTCCATGGAGGGCCTAGTGTATGCAGGTTTTTGCTTTTACCTTGTAAAAGCCTGATGGAGTAGCTCACTAATTGGTTAGTATCTCCCCTCACCTGGCAGTCTAGGTCCTAATTATGCTCTAATTGAAGGGAAAGACCAAAAACCAGCATACACTAGGCCCTTTATGGAAGGGTTTGAGGATCACTGCAGTAATTGATAGTAAATGTATGTTAAGATTTTCTAATATAGGGCCTTACGGTTGGTAACAGAAGAGAATGTATATTTATTTTAATTCATGCAATTGTTTAGATATGATTAAGTGTTCCTTAATGTAAACATAGCCCTATGTCATGTATATCGTATATTCCAGCACTTTAGATTTGATTTGATACAGTAAACATGGGGTTAAAGTGTAACAATGGCGACATTCTAATATTTGTCTGTTCCTAAATAGCTTAAAATAAATATTTGTTTGTCTCCCTCAACAGGCAACTCTTCGTAAGAGCAGGGTCGAGCTAGTGCAAGTTCCAGCACATGAGGTCATACGACTCTGTGCAGTTAAATGCACTTGATACATTGTTAAACAGCCCTAAAATTCATCAAATGGGCTGGAATAGCGAAATATCTGGGCCCCAAAAGGTCCAGTGAATCGGCTGCCCCCGGTGCACTTTTAGCGTATTCCTGGCCTCCATGCCCCTCCTTCTCGGCTGGGCCCCAGAAAGCTTTCTCCTTTTCCCCCTTATGGGCGTCCCTGAGCAGGTATGTGTGCTTAAATAAATTGGGGCTTTTAAGAAGTCTATGATAGGAAACATACACTAAAAAATTAACATATTGACAAAAGAAGACAAAAGCGATGAGAGAATATTTTTCATTGAGCAATTTATTTGTCCTTCAGAATCGATACATCTGTTTGACATATTCAATGAATATAAACAGATAACTTTACCCAGAAGTTGACGGGATCCACGTGTAGTTTCTCAGAGTGCAGCACGCTCAGCTCTGCGTAGGTGCCCTTGATGTTATCCATCTTCTTGACAGCCTTGTCCAGTCCGTGAAGGACGACCTTTCCATGAGCAGCGACCATCGGGTTAATAACGGCTGCATTGTACTGGTTTCCGACGTTACCGAAATACCTCTGGCTCCAGGTTTAGACGACCAGACACCTGTAAGAAAGTGGTGAAGACATTAATTATTTAATATTTACCATGTTAGATGTAAATGTGGACTTTTTATAGGGTTGTTTAAGAAATACCTGCAAAGAGCCGCAAGGCCAACGTCCCCGTACACTCTTAAAAATAAAGGTGACAGGAAGAACCAAAACGGGGGTTTCACAGCGATACTATAGAAGAACCTTTTTGGTTCCCCAAAGAACCTTTCACTGAAAGGTTCCTTGAAGAACCTATTTTTTATTAGTGCCATTAAGAAATGTGAAAATAATGCCTAATACTGCCCAATACTAAACATGTTGCCTTTTATGTTACTAATATAAGTTTAAATATATTTTGCAGTCTAATTAACATAGGAAGCATAAATCTATTCGTAGCGCTCAGTGCAGAGATTGTGGCACGCCACCACAAATAAATAAATGTATGGGAAACACAAATTTACTCCAAAAATGTAAGATCACTTGAGATTGATGGTGAAGAACCATTTTATAATCTAAAGTACCTTTTGGCGCTACAAAGAACCTTTTGTGCAATGGAAAGGTTCTTTAGATGTTAAAGGTTCTTCAAGGAACCATATACCCCAACAAAGAAGAACCTTTATTTTTAAGAGTGTAGTCCAACTTCCTGAAGATGCTCTTGATTGTTCCTCGCTCGAAGTCTGTCCACTCAACCATGTTGACGTTTGGGTAGTATATCAGTTAAAATGATAATGTTAAAGATGATGATACTGTTTCATGCTACTAAAGGGACAATTTATATAGATTGTGTTCACACTCAGTACCAGATAATTTGTTCAGCCAGCTGTTTGAGTGGGTTGAGCTGTAAAAATGCATTGTTGGGCCTACCAGAGGCGCGGTTATATAATAACCGTTTTTACACAGTCAAAAAAATAATTTACTTTCGTTTTAAAATGTCTTTATTATCATTTAAAAATCATCGCCATTTTGCATGAAAAAATTGTATCATAGTTGTAATAAATTCATGTTTTAAATGTAGTCAGTGTGTATTCAATAACTGCCCGTTTGTTCACATTTCTGAGACCAGGCTGTATATCATGTCTATCTTAATACCTTACAGTGCATGTCAACAATATTGGTTAAAATGTAATTGTCCATGCTAAAGAGCAAGCTTTTAATGTTGGAATTTTATGCGGACATATATTCAGTGCCTTGCGAAAGTTTTCGGCCACCTTGAACTTTTCGACCTTTTGCCACATTTCAGGCTTCAAACAGAAAGATATGAAACTGTAATTTTTTGTGAAGAATCAACAACAGGTTGGACACAATCATGAAGTGGAACGAAATTTATTGGAAATTTCAAACGTTTTTTCAAACATTGATATTTTAAAATAACAATGACATGCTGCGCCATTGAATTTAGACCAGGTTTTTGTTGCTCAATGGCGCGATCACTTTCCGATGCCTCAAGATCCTGATCACACCTCCCTGTTAGACCAGCACGCACATTAGCGCAAATATGGGCGAAGTTGCACTTGCTTTTTAAACGATGCGGGTTGGCCATAAATTGGCATTGATTCAGATAGGCTTTTGGCAATTAACGCAGCAGCACATATGTTACATTTTTGTAACGTATAACTTTGTAACGTACATCGTCCTTGGGGAATGAGAAATATGACAACCTTTTACCACTATTTGATTAATTGATCATTGCACATCTGCAAGGCATTTTCTTTTTCTAATTAGTATTGATATTTATCACTATTGAGTGGGACATTGGCTGTTTTTTTAAGGTGGCAATACCATGGGCGTAGAAACGGGGGGGACCCCCAATGGTACAGACAGGCAATGTGGTCCCCACCAATAATTAGAACAATTTGTGAAGAATATATGGTGTGTCCCCCCCAATTTCAAACTCGTTCCTACGCCCTTGGGCAATACTGTACCATGTATCCTGTTTTCCTGAACACAAGAATAACACAACAAGTACTTAAATTAAAGGTATTTCCCATGTAAATTTCACAGTACATACAAAACAATAGGCAAATAAAAGTGCCAGCAATCAAAATAACAGTTGCTGCTGACATAAAACGAACTTGGCCGAAAAAGTCCACCTTAACATTCTCAGAGAATGCCAGTAGATGGGCTGGTTCCGCTTGTAATGCCATCATTGGGATCACTGGTCGTAATCAGTCCACTGACCAATCAGCATTCATTAGCAGATTGCTAGCGTTTTATGGGCAACATCGACTCAAACTGTAAGAAATCAAAAGGACATAAGTACTCATTCATTTAACTTTCGACCTATAATAAATGTTTAACTTGCAAAAACTACAATCAAATCTGAGATTTCTCAACGACAATTAGGCGAAAGAGACAAATTTTGCCATCTAGCTCCATAGATTCCCATTCATTTTGCACTCGCCTGCGATTACCCCCAGTGGAACTCTGGTGGAACTGCAACCAAATTTGGTGCAATGGGATTTAATAGGGAGTGGACCGGCTCTGTAGCCGGGCTCTGAAACTACTAAAGTCTAGAGCTGGTTAGCTGTTAGATGTAGCGAGACAATGCAAATTTTAGTAAGACACAAAACACACAACTTTCTGGTTCAAACATAAATATATTCAGGAAAGGCTTACCTGTAGTATGTTGTTAGCTACTTTCATGAAGACTTGAGCCGTTCAAAACAGAAAATGATATCAGACTAAAGGAAAATACCCGATTGGCTGGAACAGAGTCAGATATGATTTCAAGAAGGCTATTAAGGAGATTGAACATTTACAAATCCTTTTAACACAAATCATGCAGGATATTTACGTCAAAATTCTGTAAACAAATAAATCATCGAGTCATGCAAATTGTTTGCAGATTGTAGGTTATATTTGTGGATTGTTAGAAGATGATTATGTTAAGGCTTGGCAAGATCTTTGTTGAAATTATGGTTTCAGGAGTCAGGTTGCTCATGTTTCTTATTTAGAAATCATAAAGTATTGGTTTGTTGATTTAAAAAAAGTTTATTTGCAGATTGTGACATTTATTTGTGAATCATATTTCTTATTTTCAGATCATGAGGTATTAGTTTGTGAATTTTAGTTTGTTTGCAGAGTGTCAATTCTATTTGTGGACCTTGATTCCTAGTTACAGATCATGAGGTGTTTGTTTGTAGACTTGGTTCATTTGCACATTTTTTGCAGTAAATTACATTGAGTCAAAATGTTTCAAAAAAATAGGAACCAATCTGCACACATTATATTATCCACAAATACAAAATGTACAAATAGTTTTTTTGTGGATTGTGAATTATATTTGTGGATAGTGTTTTATATTTGCAGATCACGAGACATTTGTTTGTGGATGTTACTTTTATTTTTGCATTATGTTTTCTATTTACAAATTGTAGTATATAATTGTGACTTGTAGTCTGCACATATGCAATAATATTGAAGCAAATCTATCTCCATTTGTCTCTACATCACATGAATCGTCAATCTCTCCCTCAACCATGGTACTGTCCCTGCTAACTACAAAACTGCTGCAGTCACTCCCATTTTAAAGACACTCAGGTTTACCTCAGCACCAAACCTCTCACTAACCCAACTCTGGCCCATATTGAAACCTGTCTCTATGACATAAAATCATGAATGTACCACAACTTCATTAAGCTCAACAGTGACAAAACAGAACTCCTTCTCGAGGGCACTAAATCCACCCTCAATAAAACTGTCACATTTCCTTTAACTATTGATGACACAGTTGTTTCCCTTTCACCTATGCTCACAACCTAGTCATCATCCTTGACTCCACACTTTGTTTTGAGCAACACAAAAAAACAGACTGTCAAATCCAATTTTTTTTATCTTCCTAACATTTCCAAGCTCAAATCCTCCTTCCCCCCACCTGCTGCCATAACTCTGATTAATGCATTCATCTCCTCTGTTATTTTATCAGAGTGAATCATGGCCACTGCTGGCCTTGGCTCGTCTAGCCTGGAAGACAGCGTTTTAAACCAACTTGATCTCACAAAATTAAGTGAAATTAACACAGACCCTTAACTTCAAAATGTGTGGCAGGTTCACAGAATCGCACGATGACATAGCAGAGTGTAAATAGCGTAGATTTTGCAGATGGTGGAAGAGTGTATAAAAATGCAACTCACATCCCAGAGATTGCGAGTTCAAATCCGGGTGGGCATGAATTTAATTTTCTATCCCAAAGTGATACAGACATGTTGCAAATGTGCATTTTTATCCTTTTTTTCCTCACTGTCACCAAGTTTCCAAACAATACATTACAAATGTAATACAGTACATGTTACATGGAGTTAACAGCAAGGTTTCTGAGTGGTTAAGGTTAGGATAGGGGTTTGGGTAAGCCTTAGATCGAGTTAATAGCAAGATCTCAGTGAATTCAGTGAAATTAACATGCCATCATTTCTGTGTGCACATCGCAGACTTTTCTACGCTTCTGTGAAACTGCCACGGATTTTGAAGTTAAGGGTCTGTGTTAATTTCATCAAATGTTATGCCATTCCGTTAAACTGCCACAGATTTTGTTCTGTGTTCATTTCACCGAATTCTTTGAGATCAGGTTGTTTTAACAGTATAGACGATTTTATCACATTTTACATGTGGTGTTTGCCAAATGGGAAAAATTCTCAAATGCTCCGAACACTGCTTAATTAAAAGAACAACTTTTATGTGACAACTGTATACGTATCACTGAACTGCAAGAAAATGTAATACGCCTGCAAGAGCAGCTTAGGGGAAAAGATGCACCTATTTTAACATTACATGGTCAACAAAAACAATGAACTACTCTAAATTCCACATTGGGAGACTTGGAAGAGTTCACTCCGTTGGAGAAAATGGCCTCTACTCCGACAATTAACACCTGGTCAAATGTTACTTCACAGAGTAGAAAGACAGGAAAAACGTTTTCTCTTCTGTCTCCAGTCCGAGAAGTTTAAAATTCACTTCCACTCTGCAATAGTTTTGCAGTTCTTGCTACTTCCGAGGAAACAGTCTCCAGTTGTGGATTCTCTTCCTCGCCGGTCCTCATCTAAATGTGGGAGGAAAGCAGGAGCCATGGTGATCGGGAGTTTGATGGTAAAAGACACAAGGGTACCTGGTGCTGATACACTCTGCTTTCCTGGTGCTGGAGTGGAGGATAACTCCAGGAGAAGGTTGAAGCAGTAGTGGTGCATGTTGGTTTTAATGATATAAAAAAATGCAGTACTAAAAAGCTTAAATCTGACTTAATTGATCTGGTTCACTGCCTACAGGAGTCCTCAAAACGACCAATTATTTCCTGTCCGCTCACCCACTTCGGAAGGGTGAAAGTGTTTTAGTAGGCTGTTTTCTCTCCAGGTCTGGCTTCAAGCATACTGCAGAGTAAATTAAGTTCCATTTGTGGATAACTTTGATTCCTTTTGGAAAGGCAGTATGTATTATATATAGGGGATGGAATACACCCAAATCACCTGGGTGCAGAGACTCTTTCCCAGCATTTTAAAATGGCCTTGAGTCAATCAATCAATCAATCAAATTTATTTATAAAGCCCTTTTTACAACAGCAGTTGTCACAAAGTGCTTTGACAGACACCCGGCCCAAGACCGCCAAAAGCAAGCAGCACAAGTGATGCACAGTGGCTAGGAAAAACTCCCTAGTAGGAGGGACCTGGGAAGAAACCTAGAGAGAGGCCAGACTCAAAGGGGTGGCCAGTCCTCTTCTGGCTGTACCGGGTGGGGGATCTGAAGGTACACAGCCCATTGTAATAAGGTCACTTTGTTTATCAGTGTTCAATTATTGTCTAGCAATGAAGATATGATGGGCGGACTAAATGCGTTAGTCTGTCCTTAAAATCTCATAGAGAAATGTATTTTGTACTTTTTGTTTACAAAGCTCTTTAGGACAAACTAACACATTTAATTAATTCGATTTTAACTGTTAGATGTACAGACCAGCGTTTAGGGATGGCTATCATTACAGATCTCTAACATATCCGCTGAATTGGGTAGAGCCGCTTTTAGTTCTTTTGCCCCTCACATTTGGAATGAATTACAATATTATTTTAAATTGGAGGAACTGGTGCCTCTCTCAGATTGACCAATGCCCTTTTAGCCGGAGTTTCTAAATCTACACTACACAAGCTTCAACATATACAAACGTCTGCTGCTAGGATCTTAACTGGGTCCAGAATATGCAACCATATCACTCCGGTTTTGGAATCCTTGCATTGGCTCCCAGTCAGGTTCCGAGTCAATTTCACGATTATGATAGAACCCTTCATCCAATTGGTATGAATGAAGAGCTAGCATTAAACTGTTTCCTATAATCTAACAATCCATATGTTATCTGAATTGTCTCTAGGAGGCTGCTGTAGCCCTACATTCTGGTTTCCTGTTCTTGCATTTGCTATTGTATATTATTGTATGTATTTGTATATATATCTATGGAAACCTATTAATGCTTAATATTCAATTATTATTGCTCAAATCCATCCTAAGTATGTGATCCATCCCGTATCTTCTATGTTGCTAAAACATTGATGTCCTCTTGACCATCTGACCTGTAATTGGGCCTTTTTATATGTGACAGCTGTGTGTGTTTGCTCCTTTGCACTGACGATGGCTTGACTGGCCGAAACGTTTGTATTTATTCACTTTTTGGACTTTGCACTTTATCTCTGGGCATATTATTAAAAATAGAGTGATTATTTAAATGCCTCCATTGTTGGACTTTGTCCTTTTTTTCATCTGTGTGCGGGTCTCCTATTCTTTTTAAGATTATGATGCTCACATACAAATCTTTGCACGGCCTGGCTCCAAATGATTCAGCTGAACTATTACACCCCTACACTCCAAATCGCAGATTGCCTCCTCAAAACAAAACTCTCTTAAAGTATATGGGTGACAGGGCTTTTCCCTTCCATGCACCTGTCCTTTGGAATTCTCTGCCTCTTGAACTTAGGGAAGCACAGTCTTATGCCATTTTTTAAAGGTCAACACAAGACATATTTTTTTAAACTTGCATTTACCTGTTGAAGTTTTAATTGTTAATTGTATATATGTACAGCGCTTTGAGAAGCTGCTTTTTAAAGGTGCTTTATAAAATAAAGGTTATTATTATTATTTAGGGCATTTTAGACGTTTACTTGGAGATCATTTTATTAATGACTGTGTTTGTTTTATGTGATTGTTTTGGCTACTTTCTTTTTAAATTGCTTTTAATTTGTTTAGCTTTTTTACTGTATATTGTACATATACACTCAGCTAAAGGATTATTAGGAACACCATACTAATACTGTGTTTGACCCCCTTTCGCCTTCAGAACTGCCTTAATTCTACGTGGCATTGATTCAACAAGGTGCTGAAAGCATTCTTTAGAAATGTTGGCCCATATTGATAGGATAGCATCTTGCAGTTGATGGAGATCTGTGGGATGCACATCCAGGGCACAAAGCTCCCATTCCACCACATCCCAAAGATGCTCTATTGGGTTGAGATCTGGTGACTGTGGGGGCCATTTTAGGACAGTGAACGCATTGTCATGTTCAAGAAACCAATTTGAAATGATTAGAGCTTTGTGATATGGTGCATTATCCTGCTGGAAGTAGCCATCAGAGGATGCGTACATGATGGCCATAAAGGGATGGACATGGTCAGAAACAATGCTCAGGTAGGCTGTGGCATTTAAACGATGCCCAATTGGCACTAAGGGGCCTAAATTGTGCCAAGAAAACATCCCCCAAACAATTACACCACCACCACCAGCCTGCACAGTGGTAACAAGGCATGATGGATCCGTGTTCTTAATCTGTTTAAGCCTAATTCTGACTCTACAATCTGAATGTCTCAACAGAAATCGAGACTCATCAGACCAGGAAACATTTTTCTAGTCTTCAACTGTCCAATTTTGGTGTGCTCTTGCAAATTGTAGCCTCTTTTTCCTATTTGTAATGGAGATGAGTGGTACCCAGTGTGGTCTTCTGCTGTTGTAGCCCACCCGCCTCAAGGTTGTGCATGTTGTGGCTTCACAAATGCTTTGCTGCATACCTCGATTGTAATGAGTGGTTATTTCAGTCAAAGTTGCCCTTCTATCAGCTTGAAGCAGTCGGCCGATTCTCCTCTGACCTCTAGCATCAACAAGGCATTTTTGCCCACAGGACTGCCGCATACTGGATGATTTTCCCTTTTCACACCATTCTTTGTAAACCCTAGAAATGGTTGTGCGTGAAAATCCCAGTAACTAAGCAGATTGTGAAATACTCAGACCGGCCCGTCTGGCACCAACAACCATGCCACGCTCAAAATTGCTTAAATCACCTTTCTTTCCCTTTCTGACATTCAGTTTGGAGTTCAGGAGATTGTCTTGACCAGGACCACACCCCTAAATGCATTGAAGCAACTGCCATGTGATTGGTAGAGTAGATCATTGCATTAAGGAGAAATTGAACGGGTGTTCCTAATAATCCTTTAGGTGAGTGTATATTGTATTGCTGTATTTTATGTGACATACACAGGTCGTTGCTGCAAATGAGAACGTGTTCTCAGTCAACTTACCTGTATAAATAAATAAATATATATTGTTGACAGGGCTTTTTCCAGGGTTGCTCCCAGACTTTGGAACTCCCTGCCTCAATCCGTTCATGACTCTGACTCTAGTACCATCTTCCTCCATGACTTAAGCCTTTTCTGTTAAACATGCTTTCCCATAGCCCTTGTGTTGTTGTTTTTGTTTCTGTTTGTTTTTCATTGTTATTTGTTTTTGCTAGTTTTGTAAAGTGTCTTTGGGTCCTTGAAAAGCGCTATAGAAGTACCATGTATTATTATTATTATATGTATGGGGCTGCATAGCCACAGACATGTCAGGGTGCCAATGCTGCGCTTACAATGGGCACATGAGCATCAGAATTGGATCACGGAGCAATGGAAAAAGGTGGCCTGGTCTAATGAATCATGTTTTCTTTTACAGAACATGGATGGCTGGGTGCGTGTACGTCGCTACCTGGGGAATACATGGCACCAGGATGCACTGTGGGAACAAGCAGTGTTGGTTAAAGTTACTTTTCCAGTTACTTGTTGAGTTCACAAGTTTTGGGAAGTCCCTAATTAGGACAAAATGATCAGGTAAATGGAGTTCATATCTTAACAGTGACCTATAAAACAAATAGAAAGAGTAAAGAAAATATCAATCGTGGTCACCAGTAAGATCTATCTTTACTGCGGTTCTCTTGCTTTACTTGATTAAATATTGTGAGAAAATAAAATTGCTCCCTCATGCATGTTTTACAATATATTTGTTTATTAGTGATATTTTTTTTGAGCAGGTATGTGTAGGCTACTTAACTAATTTTGGGCTTTTATGGCAGTCTATGATGAAAATGAAAATAAAAAATAAAACTAGGCTATATTGACAAAAGAAGACAAAAGCGATGAGAAATTATTTTTGAGTGAGTACTTTATTTGTTCTTCAGAATCGATACATCTGTTTGACACATTCAATGAAGGGCGCCGGGATCTGCTTTGCATCTGTTGACGGGAAAGGCGCTCTAGTGGTACTGTCTGCACAGTGAGCTCACCACAACAGCAAGGAACTTCTGGAAAGCCGCCTGGACCTCAGCGGTGAAATCGGCACCCATTCTCGCAGCAACGACTATAGTCAGGCAGTCAGCCAGCAGCTGAAAAATTAAAGAGCATTTAAAAATGCATTCTGGCACATTATTGTGGAAGATTATTTTTTTAAATATTAACACAACTACTTTACCCTGAAGTTGTCAGGATCCACGCGTAGTTTCTCAGAGTGCAGCACGCTCAGTTCTGTGTAGGTGCCCTTGATGTTATCCAAGTTCTTGACAGCCTTGTCCAGTCCGTTAAGGACGACCTTTCCATGAGCAGCAACCATGGGGTTCGCGTTAATGGCATCTGCATTGTACAGTTTTCCGAAGTTACCGAAATATCTCTGGGTCCAGGGGTAGACGACTAGACACCTGTAAGAACATGTTGAAGAAATTAATTATTTAATATTTACGATGTTAAATGTAAATGAGGACTATTTATAAGTGTGTACAAAGACCTGCAAAGAGCCGCAAGGCCAACGTCATCGTAGTCCAACTTCCCGAAGATGCTCTTGATTGTTTCGCGCTCGAAGTCTGTCCACTCAACCATGTTGACGTTTGTGTGGTATATCAGTTAAGATGATGATACTGTTTCATGCTACCGAAAGGACAATTTATACAAGTTGTGTCCACACCCAGTGCCAGCTGATTGGTTCAGCCAGCTGTTTGAGTGGGTTGGGTTGCAAAAATTCATTGTTGGTTCTACAGATCATTTAAATTCATTGTTGGTTCTACAGATCATTTAGCCTAAATGTTTTCAGTGTGTTTTTATTTATTGCCCATTTTATTCCACATTTCTGAGTTCAGGCTGGATATCATGTATAGCCTAATATCTTACAGTATATGTCAGCAATATTGATTAAAATGTAGTTGTCCATGATAAAGAGCAATCTTTCAATGTTGGAATGGTGTAGGCATATAGCAGTCATGAAAAATATATATTTTTGCGGTCTATATAGTGTACGCCGGTACAGAAGACAGACAGACAGACAGACAGACAGACAGACAGACAGACAGACAGACAGACAGACAGACAGACAGACAGACAGACAGACAGACAGACAGACAGACAGACAGACAGACAGACAGACAGAAAAACAGATTACTATGAAAAACATATTAAATAACACTTTAAACCTGAGTACCACAGATTTTGGGGTCCTTATGGAGTCCTTATTTTAGTTGAACTGTTGGGACAAACAAGGCTTAGGAATGCTTTCTATTAATGTGTAATACAATCTTTATTCACTTAGAATGGGTGTGGGCCATTGATAAATGTCCCTTGACCACCCTCGACATCTACATTATGCTAAATGTTTTAAGCAGTTAATATGCCTTACAAAAGAGACCTCTCGTGGTGTACTCCTTTGGTAATTTTTTTAACAAGGCTTCAATTGAGAGGTTGCAAGCAATGAAAACACTCCCAACATTATATTAATTGGTGGAGGACGTTGGGCTTCCCATATCATTCTTTTGAGAATGGGAGTTGAAACATATTCTTAAAATATCCGAGACGCCCTTTTTATCTGCTTGGTAGCGTCAGTTGTTTTCTAAACAATGCTTGATAACAGATAACCAATTGAGGACTTTTGGAGGTGGGGTCTCTAGGCACGGTCAGAAAACACATAAAACCGCATATAAACTGGAGTCTTTTGAGTTTGTTGACAGCAAGTCAAGAGTAGAAGCAACAATGAGTCTCTCAGTTAAAGACAAAACCATCATCAAGGCCTTTTTTGGCAAGATTGGTGACAAGGCTGAGGATGTTGGCAGCGAGGCACTTTCCAGGTAATATAAATTAAAATAATTGCTCAGACATCGTTAATAATTGCATCCTATTATTAGGTCTGTATGTGCTTAAAAGTTCAACAGAATGTAACAAACGGAACTTCAACTGTTTCCAGTGCACGTCAAGTAAAGCAGGGCGGTATAGATAAGATGAAAATGAAAAATAATTATTCACTATCTATATGTTAGTTTTGGAAACTTTGTCAACATGTTTACAATTAGCTATAATAATTTACAAATAATAATTAATAATATACATACTTTTTTACTGTGATATGCTTTCACAATCACAGGACACTGGCGGTGTACCCCCAGACCAAGACTTACTTTGCTCACTGGAAGGACCTGACCCCCGGTTCAGCCCAGGTCAGGAAGCACGGTGCCGTCATTATGGCAGGCGTCATGAATGCAGTGGAAAAGATTGACGACCTTAGTACTGGTCTTCTAAACCTCAGCGAGCTGCATGCCTTCATGCTGAGAGTTGATCCCGCCAATTTCAAGGTGAATACATTTGTCAGGCTCATTTGTTTCACGAGCGTCCATCTGTGGATTACTATTATACGAAGGTTGAAGCCATATATTTAAATATTCAGATACTAAAATATGTTAATAACATGCCTTTTATCTCTTTTCATGCAGATCATCAACCACAACCTGCTGGTTGTGCTGGCTATGCTGTTTCCTGTTGATTTCACACCTGAAGTGCACGTGTCTGTGGACAAGTTCCTGTCCCAGCTTGCCCTGGCCCTGTCTGAGAAGTACCGCTAAAGGAGATTTACACGTGTTCTTCATTGTGTCAATTGAAAATAAAATCTATAAATAAAACCATACGTAAAATATTTTCCTTCTTTGTGTCATTGTGGGTTAGGGGTAATTTTTTAATGTAAAGCACCCAGAATCGTTTTCAGAAATTAATCATAAAATGATATGAATATACAAGTTTTAAAGATCCACATGTCTCAGATCGGCATCAGCAGGCCATCCATAACCCTTTAACCGTTACTACCATCATCATCCTCATTTGACAACCATCTTACCCTAAAAATTTGTTTAGTGAGGAATGTGTGTTTTAGCACTGTGTATGTGCTGTCTTGTATGTTTTATTTCTTTTGGGTTTTGTTCCCAGGGCTCATTATTGAGACCTAGGTCTCAATGTTATTCCCTGGTTAAATTATAATAAAATAATAATTATTAACTGAGCAAATCACCATATTACATACTGACATCCTTAAATTATGTAATTCATTACGGGTTTACTCCCGAGCCATAGATTACCATTTCGATAAGGTCGTTGTTTCATGAAGTAATAAAACAGATTCCCTGGAAAAAGCTTCAGATGTGATAACATTTCTACAAAGCCTTTAAGTGTTCATACAAATCTATGAACCTGGAAGACCTCAACATAAGAAGTCATTGTAGGCTACTTTGTCATCATTTGAATAATTGCTCATATTTATTGTCCACACATTTTTATATTGTTATTTAGTTACAACATACTATTCAGGATGAATGCTATAACATAAAGAGTGTTGGTTAGTTGTCTTTAAAATGTTGATGAAATAAAGAAAAATATGGTAACGCTTTAGATTACAGCCCGGAAAGTACTGCGTAAATACACCGAATTTACAGCGTAACTTTCGGTAATTATAGTGTAATTATAAAGTATGTACGTGTATTTATAAGGGAACAATTTATAATATCTGGGGAATAAACGGGTAACAACAAAGAGAAATACAAATACTATATCCAGTAAGTATTTTATAACTAAGGGGTAACTATTTTATTATTACATGGTAGCTATGCTAAACATATTGGAAATTTACAAATAATTTATAGGCTACAGTAATTAATTCCTAACTTCGTACTAACTCTTAAATATTACATGATATGGCCTAGGCTACATGCAAAACAACAATCTTATGTTTGAGAGCAATTTAGCG
>JACXGM010020458.1:0-17746 GCA_016801145.1 Umbra pygmaea | reverse complement strand
CCCATCTTACCTCAATGACTATAGACATGAGGTATCCCTCTCGAGTTAACCGCCAGCGCCCATCTTACCTCAATGACTATGAGCCTGTTTAAATCATGTTTACATTCAATCCAGCAATAGACTAATCTGAGTATTTCTGAGTGACTGTTCTGTCCTTAAAACCATTCTACACAATGCACATTAATGTTTTTTAATGATTGTGAAGTACTGTTCTACTTTGATACCATTTACACTAAGCACACAGATGAGTTACCTGAATGTGAGTGTTCCAACAAGGATTTGAGTTATATGTTTATACTTTGTACTGCTGAGTTATGAATGACAAGTAGTGTTGTTATTGCATGTAACAAATTAATCAGTTTTGTATGTTTAAGGTAATGGATCTGGTTGTTTAAAAAGAAAAGAAAAAGTTTGATGAAATGTTTAAGGTATACATCATAAGTATAATGTTTACGACAGTGACATAGTGTGGTATAACTGCCATCATAGGTTGTGTATAAGTTGGCACCAAGCCCGCAAAAGGAGTCAGTTATCAGCAGTCTACATCTGTATGTAGAAAATCTGCCTGAACATAATATTATCACAGAAAAGTATAATAATTGCTTAACCAACGTCTGATCATTTCTAAATTCATAACGAGAACGTCACAATACCTTGCAGTCACGATTTTTCAAGATCAAAGGGAATGAGATTATTTAAATTTGAATCCTATTGAAAAGACTTAAAGTTGAATCAGGGGCTGCGGAGAGACTTATCCTTGAAAGATGACATTTATTTGGAATAACTACACACACTATGTAGTGTGATACCTCTCCTTCCGGACCAATGAGAGGCATTAGGGCTGACATACCACATGGCACAAATGCTCAACTTCGGCATACGGACATTCCAATCCAACATCTTCACCATAATCAGGACTGTATTGTCTCATCACTCACACCTGGTTGTTGTTTTCTCATTAGAATTGTATAACTCCCTCTGCTTCTCCATGTCCTTGTCAGTTATTGTTCTCCTGTTCACTGTGTTTCTTTTCATTAAACATTTTGAAAATGCATCTGCTTCCACCTACCTCCACTTGGCTGCACTCATGACGTGTATACCTATCATTATGCATACATTTGGATTTGGTGGTCTAAACTTCTGTCACATCCTGCCCTAGTTGGGTAGGATGTGTCTGTTATTTCTGTAATTGTGTTACTTTTTGCCCCGTCATAATGTTTGGTTTTGTTGTTTATGTACTCCTAGCCCACACTTGTGATATTTCCGTGTAATTTCATTCCCTGTTGTCTCCCTTAGCCACGCCTCTCTCTCCTTGGTCTGGGCAATCTACTCCTGGGTGTTGTTAATTGACAGTACTCCTGTATCAGCTTGATTAGTCTATGTGCTACAGCCTTGTGTGATTATTGGTTTCTCCTCTCTATATAATGTGCCCAGACCAAGAGGAGAGTAGTTGGTGCATTGTGGTTTATTTATCCTGTTATTGTGCGTACGTGTTCCTTTGATGCTCACCGGGATTTCTGTTATACAGCATATTCGTGAGTTTATTTGTGTTTCAGTTATTCTCATTCCTCCCTCTTAGTTACTTTGTTTTGGAGTGTCCATGCCACTCTTAAGAGCATGTGGTATAGGAGGAGTTTGTGAGTAAGTTTTTCAGGCTACGTGTTCCCTGTATTCCTGTCTCCTGTCTGTTCCTAGAGTATCATTAATAAAATGTATATGCATCGCTCACGTTATACCGCCTCCGGTCTCTCTCCCTCAATCCCCACCGCACATCGTGACAGAATGCTCCAACCTACACGAGGGATTACGGGATCGGTTGCGGAGAGCCTTTCCATGGCTCTCGGCGGTATTTGTTTGGGTGAGGCGCAGGCTGCGAACTCTCTCTCTCCCCGCCGAATCTTCAGACACCCGGATCCCTATATAGGCCTCCACAGTTCAGACCTGAGCTCTGACGAGGAGAGCTTTACCTGGGACGATGAGGAGGAGTGGGACGTTCCCCCCGAGTGGGCACGTAAGGCTATCCGGCAGACGCCATTCCTGACTAGCCCCCTTCCCAGCTTCTCTAGATCCCAGGCTAGTCCCCCTCTTAGCTTTCAGGCTAATTCCCCTTCTAGCTTCCAGGCTAGTCCCCCTCTTAGCTTCCAGGCTAATACCCCTTCTAGCTTCCAGGCTAGTCCCCCTCTTAGCTTCCAGGCTAATTCCCCTTCTAGCTTCCAGGCTAGTCCCCCTCTTAGCTTCCAGGCTAAGTCCCCTTCTAGCTTCCAGGCTAGTCCCCCTCTTAGCTTCCAGGCTAATTCCCCTTCTACCTTCCAGGCTAGTCCCCCTCTTAGCTTCCAGGCTAATTCCCCTTCTAGCTTCCAGGCTAGTCCCCTTCTTAGCTCCCAGGCTAATTCCCTTTCTAGCTCCCAGGCTAGCAACCCTGTTAGCTCCCAGGCTAGCAACCCTGTTAGCTCCCAGGCTAGCTGTCCACCTAGCTCCCAGGCCCCACATACCAGCTTTCGAGCAGATCCCATTAGCCAACCCAGTAGCTCGCTCAGCCCCCAGGGTAGCTCCCATAGGCCTCCCCTCCCTTCCCTGGTCAGGGATCCCATTCCCAGTATAGGGAGGGTTAGTGGCCTACAAAGGAGAGAGGAGGATGACCTGCTACCGGAGAGGGACAGAGTAGCCCTCTCTATTACCCGGTTGGAGGGTGAGGCTTTTGACTTCGCCCTGGCCCTGTGGAAGACGGACCACCCTCTTTTGGAGGACTACCAGGGTTTCACCCGCCTACTGGAGGGCCTGTTCGGGCCTCTCCCCAAATCGGCCAGCCCACAGCCGTCGCTGACCGTCCCCCGTCAGGACCCCCGTCGCTGACCTTCCCGCCAGGACCCCCGTCGCTGACCGTCCCGTCAGGACCCCCGTCGTTTCTCCCAAAGTACCTTCTCAGGAAACTATTTTGTAAACATGAATTATGTTATATCAGGGTCATTTCTAGCAGGGGGGCTAACACATTCACCTGGCAACACTATATTATGCCAGCAACATGAACTCTGATTTTTCAGAATAATAATAATTTGTTGTGCAAATTGTATACCATTCAAAATTATATTCAAGTGTTCACGGTTAAGCACTGTGTATTGATCTGTGTATCTTTAATTAGGAAACACAAAATAACAATGTGCTAACTGGTATAGCTGTCACGAATGTTGGGTGGTGTGGTGGAGAGAGGGAAACCAGAGAAGGAGGTGATGGTTGATGAAGAAGACTTTAGATATTTCGTCCAGACAATGTACACACAAAATGATATGCAGTTGCAGGTGACCAGAGTTGTAGATCGGCACAACGGTATATAGATTCAAACAATTCACAACGTGCTCTAAAGCGGCACGGACGCTTTCACAATAACTATAAAGAGTGTATGCATAACGACTAAAAACCAGCACTCTTTTCACAAACTTACATATACGTGAATACTCCTGGACGGACAGCAACCCTCAACAATAGGACATAGAATGTGACGTTCACTCACAGTGACAATGTAATAATGATCGACACCTCACGCCAGCCTGGCCAGTCTTTAAGTCAGAAAACTCGAACAGACTAATAGAACATATCTGTACGTAATCATCCTCATTAGAACTACAAGACACAGCCTAACTCAACCTAGCAACAACCTTAGCAATGGCCAGGCTAACGAAAGGCATCTCAACCCTTAAAGGGAAATTTACACAAACTTAAGGGAAAACTAAACCAACATGCAAAGCACAAAAAAACACATACATACCATAAACATAAACTGAGTCCATTAGAAATATCTCTGAATGCCAGCCCACTCTGGGCTGGGCGTTACAGTATCCCCCCTAAAGGCCGCCACTCCGGGGTGGCCAGATCATAGGGGAGGGCAGTCTCCCCTTCTCGCTACACTGGCAACCCTGTAAGATCTGGTACGAGTTCTAGTATCATTTTAAATCCTTCTCTGTATCTGTTATGGGCCCTATTGACAAAAAAACACATTCCCACTGCCTTATTGACAATCATTTCTCTCTCTGGGCAAAGAAAGGTATTAAGACCTTTTAATGACTTTACAGCAATGGTGTTTTCTCTAGTTTCCCTGATATGGCCTCTTAACACTCTCTGCGTAGATAAAAAAAATTCCAATACCTACAGATAACACATTTGTTTTCCTCACAATATATTTCCTGATTTACCTCCAAACCAGGCCTAGGGTGCTCTATTGACTCTCATGCCCAGACAGAAAGGAATATTTTCTCAGGTCTGCTCATGCATTATGGGTTTCGACAAACACTCCAAATAAAATAAATCTGTCTGGGAGCAGGAAATGGGAGTTGAATTCAGGGAGAAGTGGTGGGATGAGTCTATAGACAGATTTCTCAACCACTAAATCATGTGCCCCTTTAGGACTTATACAGTTTAAGGTGGTTCATAGTGTTCACTTCTCTAAGTCCAGGCTGTCAGAAATTTACCTTACTGTGGTTGATGTCTGTAACAGATGTCATTCCTCGTGTCACCTTTATGATATGTTTTTCTATGCTTTAAATAGCAGAGACTACTGGGACTCTTTTCTTCCAAGTACTTCAAATTCACCTCTCTCTCCTGATAGCTGTTGTTGTTGTTCCGGAGGACTTGCTCTCATTCAACCCCAAACATGCTGACACTGTGGCTTTCACCAGACTATTGGCTCGACATAGAATTCTCCTCCAGTGAAAGTCGTCCCAGCCTTCGTCAGTTTCTCAGTGGCTCAGGGATGTCATCTTTCCTACAACTAAAAATACTTAAGTTCTCTACCTGGGGATTGACCAGGAAGTTCTCTCATAGATGGCAGTATTTTATTGACCATTTTTAGGGCCTCCAGAGACTGCCCAATTAATTCAGTGCAGATGTTAGCCTAGTTTCTTTCAAAATTTCTTTATGTGAACTTACATTTTTTTTACTTATTGTCACGCTTCGGGTTGAGGTGTAGAGAGGGAGACACAGGACGGGAGATAGTTGTCGAGTAGAGTGCTTTAATACAGCAATGCAGGTACAACAGAGAATGCAGTGGCAGGAGATGCGGGTGGAGAATAAGCACAACGACTATATATCTGTATACTTATATTTCACACACTCTAAACGCGGTGTGGACGCGACTAAATATATAACAGAGCAAATGCTAAGTAACTCTCACCAATGTACTCTCTTTTCATCAATATACATTCAATGACGTTTCCTGACATAACAGCACTCTACCATCTTAACTGAAGAATGTACATACCCAGAAGTTAGTTCACAGAACAGAAATCAATGACAGCATTCAATGACTGACAGCTCTCTTCAGTTAAGCAGCCCTATTATACACAAACACAAAATCTAATAGAGACCAGCTGAATGTCATCCCTAATTAAACCGATCTGCAATATACTGGCTCAACCTAACATAGACTAACTAGGAACTGTTTAACTGGAGGAGCTGTCAGTCTTAAAGTTACACACACATAATATATACAAAACCAAAACCTACATGCCATGCACTGAAACACTAAATATACATACAAATTAAACTACACATATATATGAGTCCAAATCTCCATCCAATGTCCTGTAAACGCCAGCCCTCACTGGCTGGGCGTGACACTTATTTGTTTTACTTTTGTTCTTTTTCATTTCTATGCATGTATGCTTTTGTCCTTTTCTGTTTTGTGTGTGTTTCTATGTTTTCATTTATTTGCTGTGTCAGGTGGTGTCTACGTGGGTTGGGGGAGCATGTCAGCAGTTGGTCGAGGGAGGGGGAGGCTTGCGGTCTTGTTTAGTAGGAGGAATATGTTGTTGATCCGAGGGGCTGTTTAGAGGGGTAGTAGGTGAACCCATTTTTGTATTATCCTTGTTGTCATCATTAATACAAAATATAATAAGAAATAAAATGTGTGAAAAAGATGTGCTATGACCTTCAGTCACCAGATCTCATCCTAAGTGAAGACGCATGTTGAGATTTTTACTTATGTCTTCAACCACCATCAGCAAAACATCAAATCAGAGAATATCTTTTGAAAGAATGGTGTTCCATCTCTCCAATAAAGTTCCAGAGACTTGTTAACAAATAGATCTACTTTTGTTTTGCTGAGTCTGTTTGTTTTATTGTTTAGTTTTTAGATGTCAATTACTGAAACACCCTTTATGTTTATATTTGTAATTGGTCATTTTACTTTGCTACTTCGAGTAACTCCTAATTTCACCCGGCTCTGCAATATTGCCTGAGCGGGAATCCACTAAATATATGAGGCACACTCTTTGGCAGTTATCCTTAGTTGCTGTTGTGGAGGATAAAACATTATTACATTTTCCTTGGGTCCATTATATCTCCAGAGACAGTCCTTGTAGCTAGACACAGAACTGTTCATAGTGGGGATCATTGGCAAAGAGCCAATAGAAACACTAGGCAAAAAAATGTCTGGCATACAGACCTTCCATAAACATGTAAATATACAGATGTATCATATCTTTAATTCAAATGGAATGGTAGCTACACTTAAGTAGTTTGTACAGATGAACTTCACTTACTATCTCAGCATCGGAAACATTTGAGATAATTTTTTTTGTTTCACCCTCAGGCTGTTCGTTGTTTCTCACAGTATAGGATTTGGGGCACAGGGAATGACTTTCAGGTGTCGCCAGTTCCTGCGTAGTACTAATTTGTTAGTCCGAACCATATATGACCTTGGTATTTCACTCTGATAAACAACTGAAGGCTGCTTTGTCCATCTGTGTTGAGCTGTATAGCAACGTTGGCAGTTAGTTTGAGGATCTTCTGAGCCATCTGAATGACAGGCTCCTCCTCCCCATTTCCTTTGGCATAATAAGGTGTAGTCATAGAAATGGAATGAGTAGAAACCTCATTGAACAGTTTTTCTTGGTAATTTGATTAGTACACAAAAAATCACAACTGTTGTTTGTGGTCACGGTGACAAATTGTGCCAGTGGGGCTGTAAAGTGTGTCATACTCACTAGTTTCAGTAAAAAAAAATCATCCTCTAATTAATTTAAACAAATCTTGATTTTTCCCAAAATAAACTTCATGTCATTGATTATTTTAGACTTTTTATTGAATTTAGACTAATTTAAATACTTCAAGAAATTATATCTTATATTACGTTAAAAAAACAGAGGCTAGACATGCAACATTAGACAAGACCATAGAACTAGCATGACTCTACACTTTGTCCTGCATTAGCTTATCTACAAAACTGGAGAATCTCGATATGGTAAGCATTATTAAACATCTAAGTAACTCGTTCAATGACACAAACTGGCGTATATTATTTTTAACATTAGTGAAGAAGAAAAGGCACATTAACCATTCTGCTACATTGATTTGAATTGGAATGGCATTCCTAGTCATTCCTTTTCTATGGGGGTAATAGTAATGCGCTGGACATCATAGTCTGTGGCAAACTTCTAGAATTCCTTTCCTATAAACTGTGGTCCATTGTCTGTTATGAGCATATTCGGGCACCCCCACTTTGCAAAGGTGTTAATTTAGGCTCTAGTTCACAACCACTAAATAGTTTTGTTTGTGTACTTCACAAATGTCTGCTGCAATCGTTTCCCACAGGCAGCTGTGTAGTGGGGTGGTTATCAGAGGTTCTTTCCTCTGTGTAGTTCTGGCCTCCTGGTAGTCTTTACACGTACTCATGACCCCCTGAAACTGTTTACTGATCCCAGGCCACCAAATGCTCAGATTTGCACATTCTCTAAATTGTACAATCCACTGGTGCCCATCATAAATGCATACCAACATCTCTGTTCTCATTTCTAGTGGTACTAATATCCTATTGCCATGTAATACCTGTCCATTAGAAGTTGAAATGTGTTGTCGGGAGAGGGTTTTTCCTTATCTGGTATCATGAAAGTATATTCTGGCCACCCTGTCAGTACATACTGTGCCATCTGTAGTTCAGTGTCCTGCTTTGTATGTTGCTTGACCAGGTCAAGTTTGGTGGATGATACGGGCCACACTTCCTGTACCGCATTCTCGAAGACTTCAACTTCTCCATTGAGTTCAGCAATCTCATATGTAGCAGCTGCTTGAGGATGACTGGAGAGGGTATCAGCTACAACAAGTAATTTCCCTTGGACATACTCTGCTGTGAGGTTATAACATGCCATTCTCATTAAAATACTTTGGCACCGTGTTGGGACTATGTCGAGGTCTTTGCAATTAAAGGTACAATATGTAGTTTTCCAAAACAATAAAAAAGATGTACTTTGCATTAAAAAAGCAAACATCACTATACCTATATTATATATATTTCTTAGTTGTGTACTTACATTATCCTAAATGTTTCCACCAACTTTCAAACCCAGAAAGTCTTCCGTCAATGGCGTCATATAACCTTTGACTGCTCTAGTTGTTCTAAGTTCCAGGGAACCACCAAACATAACGTGAATAAAGATAATATTTTTAACAATACATTACTTTGTTAGTGAACATCTTTTTCTGCCGGAGTCGCTAGATTGGAAGGTTGTCATTGACGACGATAACAAAACTCATGATCCCACGCTTCTTCCCGATGTCATCCAAGTACATCTTTTGCTATTGTTTTGATTGAGAGACACCTAGCGGCCAAAAACTACATATGGTAAGTTAAAAAAAGCAAAATGAGTGGTTTGTTGTCACTATGTGGAGGAAATTAGTATATACAAACGGGATGGCAATGGTTAATATCTGAATATCTGAAGTTAGTATTCAAATACTTTTTTCAAATACTTTTCATGTAAAAACTTTATCTAAATGAAATATAAAAATAACCTTTCCAAGTGTCCTGAACTCTAATATTTGTGGCATTTGAAATTATTTCAAAAGAAGCAAAACGTTAGGCCATGTAACCCTGCATAGTCTCCTATTATTTGGCACTTAAACCTGGGAAAATTGCTAGCAAGATTAGAGAGGTGTGGAAGTACTGTATTTTAATAAAGTTGATGACCAAAATAACGTTAATGTAGCTACTGTATGGTCCATCCTGTTAATAGTCCATTCCGGTGATAGGCCAAACTAGACCGGGCGCGTTTGCCAACATAGTACTGTCAAAATGGCATTTGGGGTGCTGCACTGGGAACGTTAGTAGATGAACATCTAAAAATGGTAGTGAAGCAATAGCAGAGATTTTCTTTGGTTTTACTTGTAAACAGTGACGGCTGGTGGTGATATTGGGTGGGTGGGCGAAATGCATTATACATCCATCAAAAGTTCATGTTGCAATCAGCTGCAGTATCACATCTGAGATACCAAGTTACAACAAGTGCTCTACAACTACATTATACAGAATTATTCACAAGAATGGCCTTATGGCAAAAAAACTCTATGTATCCGACTTTCTCACATAGACACACACACACACACACACACACACACACACACACACACACACACACACACACACACACACACACACACACACACACACACACACCATTAGACAATTTTTCTATGTAGACATTAGCACATGACATATGCAAGATGGATGAAATGATAGGCTACATGATGGAACAGAAAGCTCTATAATAGCCTACATTGTCACAGAAGGGGCCACCTAGTGATGCACTATAAAATGTGTTCCAACTTTAATGACTGCCAAAAGATACTACAACTATTTTTATTACAACTTTCCTGCAACACATTTTGTAAAACATCATGTACATCTGCTGTGATTGGTTAAGCCAGCAGCCTGTGGGCTGAATGAATTTAGCCCAAACGAGCAGCAAATCAAGGAGGTGTGCCACGACACGTCACTCACATAACACAAAGGTGAATGGACACTCATGCTACAGCGTTCGGCCTGTAAAAAAAATACCAAATTCGATTTTAGATTGGGTTTTTTTCAGACTATTTGGTGTTTTTGCAGGTCTAGGTTTCACAAATATTTTCTCACCTTTACTGTAAAAGATAGGGAGGGCTTAGCCCAGTTAGCTCATTCATACAGTACGAGCCCCCACTGCTTATACATACTTCACATTTGTTGAAAACTACACACTACATTAATAAAATAGGGCCAAATCGGTAGGATTTGTGGCATTTCACCTTCCACAGTGCATAATATATTTAACAGAGTCAAGAAATTTTGTCAAATCTTAGTGAGTAAAGGGCAAGGCAGAAAACCACTTGTGAATGTTTGTGATCTCCGATCTTTAAGACGTCACTGTCTTAAAAAAAACGTCATGGGTCTATAATACTCGGGAATACTTCGGTAAACCTTTGTTTGTCAACACCATTCGCCACTGAATCCAGAGATGCAAGTTAAGGCTTTACTATGCGAAGCAGCAGAAGCCACACATCAACAATGTCCTGAAATGCCGATGAGTTCTCTGGGCTCTGTCTCAATTAAAATGGACAGTAGCACAGTGGATTTGTGTCAACATTTCAGATTTTTTTTTAACAAAACAGGCGTGGTATTCTCCGGGCCAAAGAGTAAAAGGACCATCCAAGCTGTTATTAGCATCAGTTCCAAAAGCCAGTGTCCATCATGGTGTGGGGTTGTGTCAGTGCCCATGGCATGGGTAACTTGCACATCTATGAGGGCATCATTCATACAGAAAGATATGTATACTATTTGGAGCAACATATGCTGCTATCTAGATGTCGTCTTAATCAGGGACTTCCCTGCATTTTCCAGCAGGACAACGCCAAACATCATTCTACTCGGATTACAAGTGCATGGTTGCGTAAACAGAGAGTGTGTGTACTAGCATGGCCTGCCTGCAGTCCTGACCTGTCTCTGACTGAGAATATGTGGTACAGTTGGCCAGCTGAAGACATGCATAAAAGATGAATAGGTAAAAATTCTGCTTGCTAAATTTAACCACCTGGTGTCGTCAGTGCACAAATTCTTAAAAAGTGTTATTAAAAGAAAAAAATAATGTTACACAGTAGTAAACAATCGACTGTCCTTTTTTGGAGTGTGTTGCAGTTATCAGATTTGAAATTAGTGTATATTAATTTCTAATAAAATATTAAATTCACAAAGTAAAACATCAAATAATGTGTTAATAATGTGTTTTCAATATAGTACAGGGTGAATTTAATTTTCAAATGACTATTTTTGTTAATTTTTTTGTATTTTTTATTGTCACGAGACGTTCCGTTGCAGTGTGTAGTGATTAGACAGGCGCAAAGGATATGCAATAACTTTTCAATTATTAATGAAAAGAACAACTGCCGCGTGGGGCATAAACAAACAGAACAGAAACACTACACTGGAACACGCAACAGGAAACATTGATCGACAAGAGACAAGGCAGAAACACAAGGGCTAAATACAAGTACAAATGAGGCTAACAGAAAACACCTGGGAAAAACTTTAACAATGACTTCACCTACAAAGACCCTAACATGACACCACGTAATACACGAAACAAACACAAGGGGGAACCAAACACAACAACACACATGGGGCAGCAACCTGAACACTAAACACAGGAGAGACATCTAAACAACACACATAGGGAAGTGTGTTTCCGAAACATAATTCATGCGATTTTGGGCTGGTATGGAAGTGGGTGCTATACAGTGGATGACGTAGGCTTTTCCCATTACTATGTAAAACACTTTATGTCCTTATAAACCCCTATATACAATAGTGTTAAAAAAAATAGCAATGTGTTCAAAAAAGTGAGTAATTCTCACAATCCTTATAATAGCTTTTATTTACATACACACAAATGCATTGTGAACACTGCACAGTCTTCTCCAAATCAAAACATAAGGAAAAAACAATCAAATTTGTTATTACTTTACAGAAAGTGAAGAAAAAGGAATGTTAGACTGTTAAAAAAAACAGCAGTGTCTGCATTTGTCTTTACAAACATTTAAAGGTGCTATATGTAAAATGGACAGCCAGCGTTAAAAAATGGGTACTACAGTTCAAATTCAAAATACCTGAGTTGTATCCCTCACCCCCTCCTCCCCAGAAACAGTCAATGCCTTGGAACCAAAAGTCTGCACACCATCCTATATTGAGGGTTGTAACTTTGTTAATATTTAAATTATCTAGAGAATGAATTTGCCTTAGACTAATATTGATCCAAAGGATTCAGCATAGGCCTAAATATAGTCATCAGTTCTGGTAGGATTTCCCTTAAAGGTGCTATATGTAAAACGGACAGCCAGCATTAAAAAATGGGTACTACAGTTCAAATTCAAAATACCTGAGTTGTATCCCTCTGCCTCCTCCTCCCCAGAATCGAAACTAACGTGACGAACAAGATCAGCGCAATCATGACAAGCGAACCGTGTTTTACTACGTCTATTGTCATGGAACCGTTTAGAAACATGCCAAGTTTTTTTAGGTTGTGTAGAATCTCTATGATCTCGTTCGTTCGTTTGCTGCTTCCATGGCTGTAGCGCGCTGGGTTTGCGTTTTTACAGGTATGCCTGGCAATCCATTTGTGCTGTCAAAATGGGCAGTTGATAACAACACACAGTTTAAAACATAAACATAAATTCCGTCAAGGAACGTACTTTTCCAAAAGAAAAAATACTTACATTAGCATTGTTTTCAGAAAATATAATATTTCAGCTTAACATGTTTCCTTAATATCTGATGAGGATATTGGGCTGGCCACTCTATAACGTTAATCTTGTTGGTCTGGAACCAAGATGCTGCTCGCTTAGTGGTGTGTTTGGGGTTGTTGACTTGTTGGAACACCCATTTCAAGGGCATTTCCTCTTTGGCATAAGGCAACATGACCTCGTGAAGTATTTTGGATATTCAAATTGATCCATGATCCCTGGTATGCGATAAATAGGCCCAACACCATAGTATGAGAAACATCCCCATATCATGATGCTTGTGCCACCATGGTGGTTTTCCATTTTCTTCCACGTCTTTCTGATGTTGGTTGCCATTTTAAAGCTTTCGAGATCATTTTAGCTGAGCAGCCTATTATTTTCTGCACTTCTTTGTATGTTTTCCCCTTTCCAATCAACTTTTTAATCAGCATAAGCGGTTCTTCTGAACAATGTCTGGAACAACCCAGTTTACTCAGATTTTCAGAGACAAATGCACTATAACCAGCATGTACAACATTTGCTGCTGTCACGCATTTCTCATAAATGTAAAGGAGAGAGACAAGAGCGAAGGATTTCCAAGAACTTAACAAGTATTTATTATCACAGACTCAATGAAACAAAACAGCCACGAGGGGCTAAACGAAGAGCAATACGAATAGGACACATAACTGGATCAATGAACAACAAGGGGTAGAAAGACACACACACACTAAATACTAAAACAAATGACGACTGATAGAAAACACCTGGAACATAATCAACACTGAAGGGGAACTATAGGAGAACGGAGAACTAAACCAACATGCTAGGCACTGAAAGGACACCAGGGGGAACCAAAACATAACACAGTGGGAAGGAAGCTCAAGACAGGACACACAGGGGAGCAACTCAAAAAGAATAAAGTCCATGATCCAGCCCACACTGGGCCGGATGTAACAGGTGCGTTCATCCTTGAATAAGGACTACCTGTTTGACACAGAATCTCACTCACTCACGAATCTCACTCACTCACGTTACATCTATGCCTGTTCAGGGCAAAGTGTGCATTACAGTACAATTCAGCCTGATGAAAACGTTTATTTCAATACTAAGAAATATGTATTATGTTACATATTTTGGAGGGCCTTTTGCAGGCCTCTTGATATTGTGGGGCTCTCTGTAGGACAGGCCGGCCCTGTAGCCTACACAAAAACAATAAACAATAGGACTCCATGGAGTTCAAATGGGTTTGTAGTAGAATCGTTTCACACGCAACAGAACACAACTTATACGTAACAATGAGCAACAACAACCATAATAAAAACATGGACTTAAATAACAGACTGATAAATGAAATTACGAACAGGTGTGAATGGTTGAACAGATAATACAAAACGATCTATTGGTTAATGATGATGTCATATGAATGTCCAGGTGAAGCAGCACATTTAACAGATCAGTCAATGAAGGGCACTGATTAGACACTCTGCCATGGCCTAATAGAATATAATACTGAAGATCCTCAGAATCTATTAGAGCCAGTACATTTGTGCATAATCTGTCATTTAGCATGATATAACACCTTTTAGATAAATAGACCTTTTATAAAACATGTTGATTATTCATATTTTAGCCTTTCACAGTCACAAACATACACACATTTAGATACAGACAGACACACACACACACACTCAAGGAAGAGCGATTAAGCAATGTATATTTTGTGAAACCAATGCACCACATGAATCAGTGGTGAGTTGGTTTTCCATCTCCTCTTAAATATCTGTCTAAAGGACAGGAGACAGGGATGAAAACGTGACCTGCCTTCAAGTATATAATTCTGATGGCAGTGTTATGCTTTCAGGAAATATAACAAAATAATTTTGCCTCATTTCCACCCCAGGAATAAGGACTTTGGGGATGTACAGTACTTGTTCTATTTCGACCGCAGGGACCAGGGACTAAATAAAGTTTAAGGTAAAATTTTTCCTCGGTTAAAAAGTCCCTCGTCATTACGATATAGACGGATGAATGTGTTCTACACAAATATGTCCATGTTTATAAACAATCATGGTGGTCTTTGAACTGCTTTGCTGAAAATAAATTTTTGGGTTTGAGAAGGAATTTTAAATATAGTACGTATTGCGATATATTGCAGACAGATGCTTTTCAAAATTTTCTTAAAAAACATACCACAATACTTCTGTCTACTTTCTTCCACATCTTGTCTCTTCTTTCTAAACTGTGCCCCGATGGCTTTAATACTTTCATAGTAGCCTCCTTACAGAACAGCAGCCACAAATGTTCAACAATGAACTGTCAACAGATCAAAGGTGTAAGAACGAGTTTGATATTGGGGGGGACACACCATGAATCTTTCATGAATTTTTCTTATTATTGGCGGAGACCACATTGTCTGTCTGTAACATTGGGGGGGGACACATCCCCCCATCCCCCCTGTTCCTACACCCTTGGTTAGACACTATAGTCTCTCACCCAGCGTCCACACCTGTCCTGTGCCAACACATCTCTTGAGTCATCAATATCATGTCTCTCATAGCAAATAAATAAGTCTGGAGTTTTATTTTTATAATAATTAAAATAAAAATACATAAAGATTTATTGCCCCCATTTAAATTATGTATATTTTTTAAGGGTGGGGAGGGGGAGAGGGGGCGCCCTATCTGCGCCCCCAAGCAGATGGCACCCTAGGCGACCGCCAAAGTCAAACAATTTATACAATGGGAGTATTTCATAAAGTGGGTTTAGTGATAACTCAGAGTTACAGTAGTTCACTCAAAGTAGATGGAAACTCTGGGTTTACAGTTTTAAAAAAGCCAGTTCATTGATTAATATATTTGAACGTTACCGTGTTATCATTTATCTGATCAAAAAATATCTTTGTGTTGCATTTTTTTTGCCAACTGGAGTTTTATATAATATCGGTGATGCAGAAAATATCTTCAAGGCAACTGTCTGTCAGGCTCTCTGAATGGTGACCCTTGTACTGAAATGATTATTGTACAGTTTTGTGGTACTCCCAAGTCACAGACCGACAGGAGCCATCAAATAAGAATTCCACAATATTCCATGTAATTCCACAAAATCCTGGGCAGCGCTGTGCCAATTTGTGTTGCCTTGTGCAGGAGGCCCTGGGAAAGTCAAAAGAACCCATAGTCAGGCTCGAACCTGTGACTATCATGACGTAGACTATTGCACAATGCTGCAACTTAGCCCACTACGCCATGCGGACCCCCATATTATGTGCATTCTGACTCATCTTGAGTAATATATTGGAAACATTTTGATTGAAATAAGTGACTGTAAGTGTATTTTGTATGAATGAAACAACTTAGGCTATATACCCCAAGAGCAATAATGAAATGTATTGTTCATGTGTACCCTGTTTTACATTTACATTTCAAAAACAGTGCTAGAGACATATTATGGAGGAAAAGGACTGTTCAATCACTTGGATTTCTGGCTCACCTGTTTTATGGCTGCTTGATATGGTTACCTCAGCATCATGACTGTTTCCCCCTGGCAAGCAATTGTAATGTATTCTAATAACTTACAAACCTCAACTCTCCACAGCCAGAGCTGTGGGGTTGTGGGAGAGTGAGAGAAATGAAAGAAAGGATTACCAAATTTGACTGCACAGGAAAAGTGTCACCAACACCCGGTTCTTACAGTTTCCCAAAAGAACAGAACTAGCTGTTATATACTGGCATGGTGTTTCTCTTTTGTTCTCTTCTTTATCCTTAGACGGGCAACCGGAAACAAAACAGTGGGCTGCTAAGCCATCCCACAACTCAATAGGGCATGCTTAATAAACATCAAAGTGGCTCACACAGAGCCAGTACACACGTCAACACAACAAATACACAAGAGCATTGCACATGTGATAGTTAGACGACACACTGTGGAATCACTACATCTCCCAGCATGTGGCACACACCACACTCATAAGTACCACACTTTTTTATGATGTTAGCCAGTGGGAAGTCTACTAACCCTCCTGTTCTAGTTCCCCAATCCCTCCCCCAAAACACAGGGTGTATGGCAATTAAATCAGCAGAATGTCAGATTAGGGTGTGATGATAAATTCATACAATCAAAGCAAACAAACAAACAAGTAACACAAAATAGTTTGTTTGCGTCTGGCATGCAAAGTTGCAAAATCCCAGGCCCAGATGTGTTCCCATCAGAATTTTTTAAGAAATTCCACTTCCGTTTGGCTTCCTTGCTCGTATCTATGTATAACGAGTCATTGGACCACAGTGTGCTCCGTACAACCTTGACACAAGCGTCTGTGGCTCTTCTGCTTAAGAAGGGTAAGGATCCTACTCCCTGCTCCTCTTACAGGACCCTCAGCCTCCTTAATGTGGATGTAAAGGTGCTCTCCAAAGTGTTAGCGGGGTGCTTAGAGGCTACCCTTCCATCAATCATCTCAGAGGAACAGATAGGCTTCATTAAGTTTAGACATTTATTTGCTAACATTTGGACCCTGTTTAACATTATTTATTCAAAACAGTTTTTAAAATCTCTGGAACTTGTGGTATCGCTTGATGCTGAGAAGGCATTTGACAGAATTGAATGGTAATATTTATTTGCCGCTCTTAAAATGTTTGGTTCTGGTTATAAATAAATTGCTTGGATAAGGCTGCTGTATGCATCCCCATAGGCCAGTGTCTGTACCAATGATAATTACTCTGACTACTTCACCCTAGAACACGGGACAAGACAGGACTGCCCACTTTCTCCCCTACTCTTCGGCATCTCTATTGAGCCCCTTTCGGTGGCCTTACAGGCCTCACCCTCCTTCCAGGGTGTCTTACATGAGGGAATTGTCTTACATAAACATAAGCTGTCCTTAAATGCAACCATCCAACAACAACATTACCAACTATTCTTTCCATTCTGGAGAATTTCAGTTCTTTTTCCGGTTACAAGCTAAATCTTGAAAAAAGCGAGTGTTTTCCAATAAATCCAGCCACATTACGGCATCAGCTGACAGATCTGCCTTTTCAACTTAATCATTATGGTTTCTAATACCTAGAAGTGAATGTTACTCGCTTACTGTCGGCTCTCCTCTCAGCTACTTTTCCCACCCTTCTTGTTGAGTTGAAGGCCGATTTTAAGAGGTGGGGTAACTAACCTCTCTCTCTCTCTCTCTCTCTCTCTCTCTCTCTCTCTCTCTCTCTCTCTCTCTCTCTCTCTCTCTCTCTCT
>JACXGM010020457.1:0-17795 GCA_016801145.1 Umbra pygmaea | reverse complement strand
GAATGTTCCGTTATCTAGTGACACGGCCACAGTATTCCAGTATTCCTGAATGTTCCGTTATCTAGTGACACAGCCACAGTATTCCAGTATTCCACAGTAATGCAACAAGCTGAGACATCTTCCACTCTGCAGCTCCGAACAACAACTTTTCTAAAGTCGATCAGATGGTTTCATATTGTCAATGAAAATATAATCCGTAATAGGTATTTAAGTTCTTCCCATTTCTTTTAAATTGTGACTTACATTTTTGAAGCCAGAGTAGGAGTGAACAGAGACTGAAAAATACAGGTCTTCACCCCAGTCTTTATAGTGAACTTGTACCTGATCTTTTTTATCAAGCAGATCATAGCTCAGCCTATTTATCTGTATCGTCACAACATTCTAATTCCCCCCAGGGCAAACACTGCATCCTAGATGTGTCGGGCAACGCCATCAAGAGGCTGCAGCTAGCGGTGCTCCAGCCCATTGCTGTGTTCATTAAACCCAAGTCTGTGGAAAACATTATGTAAGTGGAAGCTGATTCTTATTAGCCTAGCATGCAGGCCTTATTTTTATTAACCCTTCAGTCTGTGGGTGCAGAGATTAAATATACACTGTGTTGCTTTTGTAATTTAAGCCACTATTAAAGAAAGCTTTGTACTACACAACCCAGTTTGTACTACGTGATTGAACACATCTGATTAAACAGAACCACCTATCAATCAAAACCAGCTTGGATGCAGAAAACATCAAAATAAAATCTGACTGTCTATACTCCTAACCGCATTTTAATCCTTTCAGAATGCAAACTTTATTAACTGCAAGAATATATATTGCGCCATACAGTAATGTCACGTGTGTTATTTGTTTTACAAGTTATTTTTTGCTGCTTCGAATGCTCCTTCTGGAACCAGAAACTAAAAGCACTGCACATGATTTAACTGATTTCACATCTACCTTTTAACCAGGGAGATGAACAAGCGGCTCACAGAGGAGCAGGGCAAGAAGACTTTCGACAGAGCCGCCAAGCTGGAGCACGAGTTCGCCGAGCATTTCACAGGTGACGAACTAGCACTCTGTCATGTCATGGTTAGTTCCACTGCAGATAGGTCTGGTACGATATGCATGTCGCGATACAATATGCACTCCAGAGCCCGTTCGCCTGGCAACAGTATATAATGCCTGCAACACGAACTCTGCTTTTCCTTTTCTAAATAATAGCGCTCCTCATTCATTATAATATTCATTGTTTGTTAATTTCATAGATAGGTAGTGGGTCCATGTTCATGTGTTGCTACAATTAGTCTATTTTGGATAACAGACTCGAGTGAATAATTTTCAAATTTACTCGTGTTTTTTTTACATGAGACACATTGATTGATATATTCAATCAATTTGTGTACAACTTATTTCTTAATGTTTTTAATTATCAGTTATTAAAAAATGTTAAATGTGCCGTTTTTGCTATCACATACTGTTATTATTTCTCTACACACAATACAATTGAATTAGGTTACAATTCACTAGCTTTATTAGTTTGAAATGAAATATCCGTGTTCGTGTTGCGGCCATTATATACTGTTGCCAGGCGAACGGGCTCTGGAGTGGATATTGTATCGCGATACGCATATCGTACCAGCCCTAACTGCAGATATCTTTTGTATACTTTAGTTAGTGTATTTCCCTAAAGACAACCTCATGGCAAAGAAGTGAGGATGTAAACAAGAGTACACTTTTATCAAGCTGCACCAATGCCATTGATGAAATCCAATCACTGAGATTTGACTTCTCTTTTTTAGCGGTCGTTCAAGGAGACACCTTGGAGGAGATTTACGAGCAAGTCAAGCAGATTATAGAGGAACAGTCTGGCCCATTCATTTGGGTTCAATCCAAGGAGAAATTATGAAGCACTCGCAACACTTTCTACTCCCCTGTCCTCCTTCTCTCCTTTTTATTTCTGTTTTTTATTACCAACCCGGTCTGGCAACACTGGCCTACCACTCCCCAAGCTGTATGAACCTTAACGCCGTCCCCTTCCTCTGCCAGGCTTTTCTCATAACCTTGGTTTGGCAATCCAGGACCCAAGTCTTCGGTTCTCGCCAGACTCTCGGTCCGTTGAGTGACAGCCGGTGAGGACGGCAAAGCAGAGCAAAGCACAGGGGCAGATGTTCAAACGGTACAGTTCCTTAATGTTTAAGGGAGATCACTTTCTCTGAAAAAAAATGGAAAGTGCTACAAAAATAAAAGTTGTCAAAGATGAGAGTTGGGTCTCAGTCAATGGGTCCTATAGCGGAAACACAAAGCAAGACTTTGCACGTGATAGCTTTAACAGCATGTATGTTTAGTACCATTTTCTTTCTTTTTACTTTCTTTTACCACTGTCCTTCTGCGTATTTATCAGATTTTCTTTTTTGAGATGTGTTAATCCTCTGCCCCCCTTACTACTTGTATCCATGTTAGAAAGCCATTGGATTTTGTGTCTTTAAGCGCCACACAGTTGTTTTCCCGCACGCCATTGAATGGAGCAGAGTTCTTCAGCTCAAGTCCTGGAAGGTAGTTTGTTTGTTTGTGTGGTGTGATTGGTCAAAGGGGTTTACTGTAACCTATGCTCCAGTTCAGAGCTGTGTGACAGGAACACCATTAATGTTTGTACTGTGAACATTCAATCGTCTTTTTTTATTCTACAGTAGTGTATGATTTCTGGACTAATTTTGACATTTTCAGGAGCAACATTTTAGTTGTTGTTCTTACTAAAACACATATTGCCCTCTAGAACTTGAGTTTAAGATTATTGTAAGAACAATGGAGAGTTTTTAGGCTGTTATCAGTGTCTTACTGTTTAAATGACTATCTTTAATCGTTTGAATTTTTTTTAAGTCCTTTTTCTGATACAAAAGTAAGGAATTGCCATTTCTGGTGTCCATAGGTTTGTCAACAAAGAAAATGCAGATGCAAAAATTGAATAACTTTATTGTACAATGAGATTTTAACAGATATTTAACCCTCAGTAAACTGCCTATTTTGTTATAATAAAAGTATATTGAACTTTACTTAAGTACTACTACTATGGAAATTATTTTTGTTGCATTGTTAAACATGTATAAGTACAAAAGTATAAAATATCTTTAAATATGAATATATATATATATTTTTAGTTTACTTTTACCACCACCTTCTTTGTCTTTTATTTTCTAAGCAATGATTAAAGTCCACATCAGAAAAACTAAAATTAAAAAGTGCACACTTTTGTCTCTGCACCCCCCCCCCCTTCCAAACTCATGCCTCACGTATTTGTTTACTGTATCTGAAATGGTGAACAGCGCGTCCACATTCCAGTTAAAGTTGTAAGGGGAAGGTTCTTCTAGAAGCTAATCTTGGATCATTTTTTATTGTCCCCACAGATGGCTAAGGCTGTTGAGGGAGTAGAAGCCGATCTGAGATCCCTGGTACACAGGCCAGTTCGTGTAGGCATGTGGGAAACCAGGAAGATCTCAGAAAGGGCCACTGTGGCTGCTAGTAGCCAGTGTCCTGTGTCTTTATTGATAGAATCGTCATCTGCCTTAAGCCTACAAGATTTTGAAAAGCTAATGTAACCCACAAAACTACAGATTAGTAGAAGTAATATAATTGGAATGAAAACCTTTGTTTTTCACACCTGCCAAGTCAAAATAACAGATCATCACGTGAGGAATGTACTGTTGTATGGTTTTTACTTCGGACGTTGATGCCAGTCCTGCAGTAGAGGTATGAGAACTGAAGGTTCACTTGACCCTGTTAAACTCTTTTATAGACGTTGTCCAGCAGGGGGCCCCCACATGGATTTTGTCCCTAAGTGAAGCCACACTTTCTTGCCTGCGAGAGAACTGCTTTTCTACACCACAAGATTGCTTCCTTTATCTCCTCTGCTTTTCTGCAAGACTTATTTGGGACTGTCTGGAAACATGTAAATAACCTACAGATTTTCATTCATTCCATTGATCAAAAAAGAACAACTCATAAGTGAATAAAAACAATGTTTGTCATAACTGGGTGAGTGATAGTAATTTATTCAGTGTGTTTGTGTGCGTGTGGGCACCTGTACAACTTAAAGATAAAGTAATAATTTAACCCTATAAATATTCTGATATATACAAGACTTTTGTAGAATAAATCCTGCTAGTTTTATTTTTAAATGACAATTCATTATTTATAGTTTTTTTTTCAGCTTAAACATCAAAGTTTTTCCATCAAATTAAAACTAGAATAGACTCAAAGTTTGTAAAAGTATGCCAAAAATGTATAGGATACATCCAATTCAGTTTGATGTTGCTGTGAAAATCAATTAATTAGTTATAGATTTTTTATAGCTTACAATTTGACATTTTATAGATTTTATGTATTTCTATCAAACCAAATTGGTTGTAAGAGTATGACAGACATGTATAGAATAGATAGTATCTAAAGTAGTTTAAAGTTGATGTAACAAAGAATGAGTTTACAGCTTAAAAATCGATTTTATTTTTCTATAAATTCATGAAATCAAAACTAGAATTTTGGTTCAAAAAAGGTTTAAAATGTATAGAATACATAATATCTAGTTTGATCAAAGTGGTATGTATTTTTATCAAATCAAAACTTTTGATCAAAAATACATCTATAAATTTACCAATTTATTTGCAATGTATATAGAAAAAAAGTTATAGAAAAAAGTCCTGTCTAGGTTAATGAATTGTGGAAAATCATATTTAAATCTTAAATTGGATATTGGTGAATGTGTGTTGAATGTTTTAATGTTTGAATATAAAACAAACAAGTGGAGAAGAACAAAAAATGATAACTTTGAGAGGGGAATATGAAATGTCTGTGTGGGTTTGGGAGAGAAGCAAGCCTGCAGAAACAAAAAAGTGGATCTGAAATTTTTTTTTTTTAACCTTTATTTAACCAGGTAAGTTGACTAAGAACAATTTCTTATTTACAGCAACGACCTGGGAGCAATTAGGGTTAAGTGTCTTGCCCAAGGACACAACAACATTTGGCTCAGTCGGGAATCGAACTGGCAACCTTCTGACTACAAGTCTGACTCCCTACCCACTGAGCCATCTGCGCAACGAGGCTAGAAGGAAACCGATGAAGGGAATTTAGAGTTTTTACATGATGTGTAACAACATATATGCCTTGTAAAATACATTTCTTTTGTGTTAGCCAAATGGATACATAAAACAATTTTCAAATGTCAGCACATCTGTTGTTGATTAGTTATTATTAAGGCAAATGGATCATCAACTTGCTGGAAGAATAACTATGGCTTTAGCTAGAACACAACTAAGGTTAGAGATGTTAACATCTGGTAAGCTTCAGTTAGTAAAACATTAAAAAACGAGTTGATTTAAGGTAAATTGAATGGGATCTATTAATGTTGACAGCTCTTTATATCTAGTGTTCGGCAATTCATTGTTCTTCAAATAGGCTAGTTGTAATTTTTCTTAAAACAAAAACTATACAGCTTTAATTGTTGCCTTGTAGGCAGTTTAAATCTTTGATCAATTATATTTGTATTGTTGTGGTTGTTTTTGTTAATGTTTGTATTTTACAGTTTTATATAAAAATATTTATAAATACATTGTTGTATTACAGGGCTCAGCTGTAAAAGAGAGATGTGTAAAAAATAATAGGCAGAATTTAATCAGGTTAGCCATGCCCCCCCTTAAAAAATAAATACATCATATACTGTACAACCAACTTTGAAAACATGCTACAACAATTTATCACTTATTGTGATCTAGTGCATTTGTAAGATGTATATTATATTGCATTTATAAAATAAAACCATCCACGTAAAAGGATGTGGCTAAGGAATCATGTTGCAATTTTTTTAATGTAGGCCTAAGTTATTAAGTAATTGTACGTTACCGTGAATCATTTATAGGAGTAAACAGTGGCACCCCCAGAAAATATTCATGGGGTGGCACATCAAAACCAAAAGCCACACCTGAATTTCAGGAATTCTATTTCGCTGTTGTAGTACATGTGTGGCGGTCTGCAAGAACCCGTCGGATGTCGTGGCCAGTTTTGGCTACAAGCCAAAACAGATTTAAAATGTGTTTTCTGTGAAAATGTAGATTTTTTATGTTTTGTATAGTATACACCAGGCATAGTCAACTCTGGCCCTCGAAGCCAGTTCAACTCATAGATTGTATGGTTCTACTTCATGTTTTCATTGCAACACTCTAATCTGGGACTTGTTTAGACCTGTTACACCAGGTGGGTGCAATTAATGTAACTAACCTAACATTTAGGTTATAGGCTATACATTTGATATTGGAGTGAATTTGATTTTTAGTATTAAGACAAGCTACCTACTGTTGCTTTTTACATTAAATTTACTCGCTAATTGAGTCTCTTAAATTAATAGAGAACATGAATAGCATCAACACATAGACTAGTGTTATTTATAAACCTATTTGCCATCCTTTTATTGAATTATCCTTTTATTTAATCAATCAGTAATTGATTACTGTTATGCGTTTTTGTTTTTTTCTGTGTGTGTAATCCTATTTTATGTAGTTTTACTATCATGGAATTGTATTGCCTGCCTTGAATTTGTACTTGTTCTTGCATTAATAAAAAAACGTAAACAACATCCTGTGTCCTAACTCGGACGCCGTAGTTTCATTCTGTGAGGAAAGGTTGTGAACCTTTCCCTTTAGCTACAGTAGCTAGCAATCTGTCAGACAGCAATATGTCTAATAGAGGACCAAAACACAAGAAAGTTAACATTACCAGTGAACAGGAGGAGGAGGACCAGCCGTTACAAGCTGTGCTGATCGCCGATAGCTTTAACCGAAGGTTTTTTCCTGTCTCCAAAGACCAGCCTAGGGTATGTCTGGTCCATCATGGCATGCTGTGTGTTGTCAATGGATGACAACGCTGTCATTAGCATGGTTAGCTCTCTAGCCTTGGTTGTTGCAGCAATTCCTGCTTTGTTCTTACAATTCTAGCTAGCTACATTATCCTAAAATTATGAATAATATTTTGTCATGCTTGCAAGTTAAATAGTATAATGAATTGATTGAGTTTCGCATGCCAAGCTGTCTTAAAACTAGCCAGCTAGCTAACTGACAGCAAGTACTATTCCAGATTGCTTGATTATGTATTTAAGTAACAAAATCATAAACCTGTTGGTTGACGCGAGCACAACAACAGTGTTATCCATCACAGTAAACTGGGCATAACAAGTATATTTACTTTACAGATTTGATTCCTATGCATAATTAAACACTACAAAACACCAGACATGGAATTGCATGTGAATTATTTCGTATACTTCCAGCACAGTTCCAGAAAGGTTAAAAACATCCCTCGGAAGAAAAGTATTTAGAACCTTTAGTAATGACTAATGTTGGTGTTCATTTTGGGTAAATGTGTGTTAACTAATGCCGTAGTCAAGGCAACTAGGCCGTCCAATTTAGAAAACTCAGGCAACGTCATAGAGTTGCAATTTCTCAGATGCAAAGATTGCTGATGTGACTTTTCTCTAGTTTCCTGTTGTTTTGAATGTAAAGCCCTATCATTAAGCTAGCAATTCAAATGTTTTATTAAGGGCACCATGCTTACAATGTTATACTGTTCTACTGATACAGACAACCCATTCTATATTCTCCATTAACACTTCAAGCCTAACTAATCCACTTGTATGATCCAATGTTCAGTTTTACATTCAAAACATCTCTTTGCCGTTTCTTGTGTCATCCAGGCTCTTCTACCATTGGGCAATGTTGCCATGATAGACTACACTCTGGAATTCCTAACATCTACCGGGGTTCAGGAGACATTTGTATTCTGCTGTTGGATGTCTAATAAGATCAAGGACCACCTACTGTAAGATCACACACACACACAAACACTGTAGCATTGGCCAGGGGTTAATCTTGATCCCCCAACTTTTGACCAGGAAACCCCATTTGGGGTGAAGTGTTCTGGAGAAGTCCACGCCTCTTCACCATCTCCATGCCCTTTTTCTTATTAAACCACATGACCCCTTTCATCCCAACAGGAAGTCGAAATGGTGTCGTCCCACCTCTCCCAACGTGGTCCACATAATCACCTCTGACCTTTACCGTTCCCTTGGCGACGTGCTGCGTGACGTAGACGCCAAAACGCTGGTGAGGAATGACTTCATCCTGGTCTACGGAGACGTGGTGTCCAACATGGATGTCAGCCAGGCCCTGCAGGAGCACAGGTCAGAACTTGGTCCTTTTTCCCCAGTCAGCTGTGTTGGATACTTTAGGTTGAACCATAAATCCCTGGTTCAAATAATGATTTATCAATAAGAAATGTTGTAGCTCTGTCTAGCCATCTTACATTCTCAGACTCAACCCAACAAAGCAGGGATCTCTAACAGCATTCTCTTCTAAATTCACGTTAAATTTAAAGAGACAGTGCACAATTTTCCCCAATGTACAGTCATGGTGAGAAGTTCTGAGATTTACACAAGTATTGGTATCTGAAAGTTTGCTGCTTCAGTGTTCTTAGATCTTTTGGTCAGTAATTACTATGTTATACTGGAGTATAATTACAAGCATTCTGTATGTGTCAAAGGCTTTTATTCACAATTACATTATGTTAATCCAAAGATTTAATATTTGTAGTGTTGACCCTACTTTTTCAGGACCTCTGCATTCCGCCCTGGCATGCTGTCAATTAACATCTGGGCCACATCCTGATGGCAGCACATTCTTGCATGATCAATGCTTGGAGTTTGTCAGAATTTGTGGGTTTTTGTTTGACCACCCCCCTCTTGAGATCAACCACATGTTCAATTACGGTGTTAACGAGACAATCACTGACATGATGGCAGCTGGTCCTTTTGTGGCAGGCCTGAAATGCAGTGGAAATGTTGTTTTTGTGATTAAGTTAATTTAAACTTCAAGTTAAAGAGGGACTTTGCAATTCATCTGATCACTCTACATGACATTCTGGAGTACCGTAATTCCTCAAATAAAAACCGGTGGTCAATTAAACGCCGGGCCTCTGATAGTGGCCGGGGGCGTGGTCAACACGGACAAATAAAGGCCGGTCTTAAATAAAGGCCGGGGGAATATTACGTGTGGATAATCTCCTAGGTGCCTTTCATATAATGTGCATTCCACTTAAGCGTAATGTACATTTCTATCACTGTAATAGATTCAACAATATATTCATGCTATTTTCGGATTATGGTACTTCTGCTCCTGCAAGCTGCCGCTCCATAGGTTTTTGTTCCAAACCTAATTTAGCACAAGTGATGCTACTCAATACCAGTTTTAAAACGCTAACTCAAGGTAGTCGCAACTCGGGTTGGACGGAACATTTACGGAATGCCAGCTCGCGGGAGCAGGAAATAGTATCGCTAAGTATAATTGTCCTACTGGTATTTCAGTCAATGCGGCTGTATGTTTTACTCAGCTTGGTGTTGTTTGTATTAACGTACAGTTAGATGGCAGTATCTTCAACAACTTTTTTCAACTGCGTATTGGATTTGGAACGGTTACAAGAAGTGTTGAGATTGCAGCTATAACAACGTAATGCAGCTATAAAAGGCAAACTGGAACAAGGATTTACACAAAAATGTAGCCAAATATACTTATCAAACAGAGGGAATCAGAAATAAAGGCCTGCCTTTAACAGAAGCTTGCTTCAGATAAAAGCCGGTTGCCTTCTGCAGTAGAGGTAAATAAAGGCCCCGGTCTTTATTTGAGGAATTAAGGTATATGCGAATTGCCATCATCAACACTGAAGCAGCAGAGTTTGAAAATTAGTATTTGTTCCATTCTGAAAATATAACGCTAGTTGTGTGGGCAGGAATTAAGTAAAATAAATCGCGATTATATATGACTAACAAGGCATAAAATAGCCCCACACGTCTACGGTAGCATAATAAGGGTCCCAAACCGAAGCATTGAGAACTTTGTAAGTGTACAGACAGTTTATTAGAAATATAGTTTAAAAGACATTACCGTTCGTGTATACACCCAGGCGCCATCTTCGAAAAAAGACTTGATCAGTCAAACCACAACCTCTGTGCTCAGAGGGCACATGGATTTTCCTTTTAATATCTGTTTGTGGGCACATGTTGTGCACACTGTGCCCCCTTCAAAAGAAATAGGTGCATGACGCCTCTGGACACAATGACATTTGTCACAGTCGGGATTCAAAATGGCAACCGCCTGAGTACAAGTCTGACTCCCTAAACACTAAGCCATCTGTGCCCCAACAGGGTGAGTTTTTCCCCTAAATCCTCATTCTAAAATCGACTGTAAATCCCAAAAATGCTGAAATGTAAAAAAATATATCTTCACCCCTGATGAGTTTGCACCCCACTTGGACACAGTCAGCTGCTCATTAGGCCTCATTCTCTAAACAGGATGTTGGATCAAAGCCCAACACAACCACTGTTGGTTATTTCTCTGCTTGGAGAGATGCTGTCTGCAGGCTTTTACCTGCTCTAACACACCAGATGCTACAGGACCCCAGCTCTGACCTTTGACCCTCAAACAAATGTGTTCGAGAAGAAGCAGAATAATCTGCACCCCTAGTTCTTCAATTATACAACTTGTTTGCAAGCTTTTTCTCCAGCCTACTCACAACACACTTGATACATAATCAAGGTCCTGATAAAAAGATTGCCTGTTTAACAAACGCAACTGTGCTAGGAGGCCTTTTGATGAATATTTGGGTGCTACACATTGGTGGTGGATGAGGTGGGCTTTCCCCTTGACTGTGTAAAAGCGCTTTGAGTTCCTTGGAAGAAAAGCGCTATATAAGTTGAATGTATTATTATTATTATATTTCTATATTTATGTCATGGCAATAACACATTTGACATCACCCTGTATGTTGTGAAAAGGCACCGGCGTAAAGTGGACAAGAACATTTCCGTGATGACCATGATTTTTAAAGAGTCCTCGCCTGGTCACAAGTCTCGCTGCGAGGAAGATGATGTCATTGTTGCCATGGACAGCAAGAGCAAGCGGGTTCTTCACTACCAGAAGACCCAGGACCTAAAGAAGTTACAGTTTCCCATGGTAACACAACAGTTCTTAATGGCAACATACTGTACAGTTTCCCTTGGTAACACAACAGTTCTTAATGGCAACATACTGTACAGTTTCCCTTGGTAACACAACAGTTCTTAATGGCAACATACTGTACAGTTTCCCTTGGTAACACAACAGTTCTTAATGGTAACATACTGTACAGTTTCCCTTGGTAACACAACAGTTCTTAATGGCAACATACTGTACAGTTTCCCTTGGTAACACAACAGTTCTTAATGGTAACATACTGTACAGTTTCCCTTGGTAATGTAACAATTCTTAATGGTAACATACTGTACAGTTTCCCTTGGTAACACAACAGTTCTTAATGGCAACATACTGTACAGTTTCCCTTGGTAACACAACAGTTCTTAATGGCAACATACTGTACAGTTTCCCATGGTAATGTAACAATTCTTAATGGTAACATACTATACAGTTCTCTATGTTTCCGTACTTATCCCTATGATGATGTGTTCCTATATATTGGGCAAACGTTTAAATTAATTTAGCTGAGTGGTGCACATGAACCCGCCTTTGACTGTCTCTGTGTGTGTTTGCAGAACATCTTCCAACCCGGGAGTGATGAGTTTGAGATCAGACATGACCTGCTGGACTGTCACATCAGTATCTGCTCCCCACAGGTAATCTGTCTTCAACCTGGGTTGGACTGGGTCATCTGCATGTCTCATTAATGACACAGGCTTACAGCGCTTTCTGTTCACAGGTAGCCGAGCTCTTCACGGACAACTTTGACTACCAGACCAGGAACGACTTTGTCCGAGGGATTCTGGTCAATGAAGAGGTAAGACAAATGCAGTGATTATAAACGTGGATGCGCTGCTGCCATTGTTATACTGAAGCAAGAAACGCCAAACAATGCCACAACAATATACTTTCTTTGTCCTAATCGACCAAACAAATTCACATCTCCTTCTCTAGATCCTGGGTAACCAGATCCACCTGTACGTAACGAAGGATGGCTACGGCGCCCGAGTATCCAATCTCCAGATGTACGACGCCGTCTCCTCAGACATGGTGCGACGCTGGGTCTACCCCCTGACTCCCGAGGCCAACTTCACAGACCAGCGGGGGCAGGGATGTACCCACTCTCGTCATAACGTCTACCGGGGGGAAGGGGTCAGTCTGGGACACGGCAGCCAGATGGAGGAAAATGTTCTGATTGGCCGAGAGACCATCATCGGTGCCAACTGTCATATATCAAACAGCGTTATTGGCAACAACTGCAATATAGGTACTGAAACTAATGTTTCTCCTGAGTTTAGACCTTTGATGCATTTCTCTCCATCTGTTATCAATTCATGTATATCTGAATACAATGACCACATAAAGGGACAATGGAACTCTACTTTAAAAAAAGAAAGAAACCCTCCATAGTGTCACTCCAGATGATGTTTGGTTGTTTCCTGGCATCTTGGAGAACTGAACAATGACCCTGTAAGCCAGGTGTAGGCTACATCTGGAGAGCTACATGATGTTGTCCCAACTTGGAAACACACAGACCTACAAGGGCTAAACTCAGCATATCTGTTGGTCCTGTTGGCCCTGCTCTTAACACTCTGAACACTGTCTTGTAGGGGATAATGTTGTCTTAGACCGGGCCTACATCTGGAACAATGTCCACATCTCCAGCAAAGTGAAGGTCCTTCAGTCTGTAGTGTGTGATGGGGTGCAGGTCAAAGAAGCTGTAGTGCTGAATAAACAGTGTGTCCTGGCGTACAACGTAAGACAACCTTTCTAGAACTCGAAAAATGAACAACCTTTTTAAGAATACAGGCTACCCTCTTGAACATAGACTAAGGAGTACGTTTCTGTGGGGTCTAATCACTTTGTTGTTTCACAGGTGGTGATTGGTCCAAACATGTCCCTCCCAGAAGGCACTGTGGTGTCCATGCATCATCCTGAGGAAGAGGAAGATGACGATGATGATGAGTTCCTCAGTGACGATCAGGAGGTTGGACACAGCAAAGATAAGGCCAAGCAGAAAGGTGTGTTAGGAGTTAATTGTACAGTCAACAGGACAGCTACAGAGTATGGAACTAATCCAAAACTCCCAGAAACACTTTGTTCTGATTGGTCCTATAGCTGTTGTAACCTGATTAGGGATGCACCGATTCCAATACTGGGATCGTAAATGTGTCTGATAGTGGCCAAAAGTATGGGATCAGATATCGGCATATGGAGTCCGATACCATGTCCTAATAAGATGCACTAAACACGAGTTGTAGTGATGGGTTGTTCAGAACGAAAACAAAGTTAACCATTATTGTAGATGAATCCTTAATGCATTAACAATAAATATTTGTCTATGTTTCCAGGACAATTAGGTTGCGAACAAAATGTCTATAATCCGTTTTAAGCAATGGTGCAATTAAAAAATAATAATAACATTACATGTACATGTATGTCCTCTTGACAAAAATGACACGTTTGTCGAAGAAGCATATATAAAACGGAGCTAGTCAGTGAGATAACCAGCCTGCGGTATCATAGACGTACAGCGTCTCATAAAGACCCTCACATTTTTGATTATAACTTTTCATGTGACAGCACTGAAGAAATGACACTTTGCTACACTGTACAGTAGTGACTGCACAGCTTGTGTAACAGTGTAAATTTGCTGTCCCCTAGAAATAACTCAACACACAGCCATTAAGGTCTGTTGTTCCAATATTGTGGCCTAAGTCAAGTGCTAGAAAGGTTTTGCACCTCTCAAATGTAGAACACTGTTGGGTGAACAATATGGTGGCTGGTAAAATGTGGGTATCCACCACCAGCCTAGCTGATGCAATGTGTTTGAAACGACCCTCCCAAACAGTAGAGTAAAATTATCTTTTTGATTTGCTGAAAGATCTAACTGCGATTAGATTCACTACAGACATTCAGAATTCAGACACGTATCCCATGTCTCTATGTACAATATGTAGTTTTCCAAAACAATAACAAAAGATGTACTTTGCATTAAAAAACGCAAACATCACTATACCTATATTATATATATTTCTTAGTTATGTACTTACAGTACATTATCCTAAATGTTTCCACCAACTTTCAAACCCAGAGAAATTTGTAATATAATTCGAAGACACGGGACGTTTCATTTTGTCTTTTGTCAATGGCTTCATATAAACTTTGACTGCTCTAGTTGTTCCAGGGAACTGCCAAACAAAACGTGAATAAAGTTATAATATTTTTAAAAATACATTACTTTGTCAGTGAAAATTTTTTCTGCCTGAGACGCTAGATTGGAAGGTTGTCATTGACGACGATAACAAAACCCATGATCCCACGCTACTTCCCAACGTCATCCAAGTACATTTTTTGCGAATTTTCATTGAGAGACCCCTAGCGGCCAAAAACTACATTACATTGTATTGACAGCACAAGGGGTGGATACATTATTTAGCATTAAAATGCTGGTATCAGATCAGCAATGGTGCATCCCTAAATCTGATGGAAACGTTATCCTTTAACATTTGATACAGTGGATAATAACTTTTAACCCTCCTTGTTGGTACTTATTTTCTTATAGCCACTGTATGTTAGCATTAGCATAGGATGTTTTGTAACTAAATACATTGTTACAAGTTTTTACCTACTGTCTGACCTATCAGGGTTTAACCCAGCGGAGGTCGGGTCAGAGGGTAAAGGTTACATCTGGAAGGCCAGCTTAGATGACACAGAAGACGAGGAATTGGCCCAGTGCCTATGGGGTAAGTCTGGGTTTATTACTATCATAGTTCAGACTATCATAGTTCAGGGATGGTGTATTTCTCAGCACATTCCCAGACCATAGAAATAGAATTTATAGAAAGGCCATTGAACTGATTGGCATGGTTATATGATTAGTACACAACAAAATGCAGTTGTTGTTAGTTGTCACGGTGACAACACTCAAATCGGCTTAATGTGGAAGTAGGCCGCTAGATCTTTGCAATGGAATAGTACACATAAAAATGGCTGCCGCTTTGACCATCCTGCTACATTGATTTGAATTCGAATTTCTATACATTCCATGTCTATGGTCCAGACTGTTAAACATCTCCGTGGTTTTGGTTTCCAGTGCTCTGTTGACATGTTGTGGTTCTGTGCTCAGGTTTGGTGTTAAAACCGGACCCAGAGAGTGACAGTGAGAGTGAGGCCAGTGAAGGGTCTCAGGACGTAGGCAGTCGCAGTGTCTCACCTGAGATGGATGATGTCAAAGGTAACGGTTATTTTCTTTACTTAGTTAAACGAACATTCCAGACCCCTAAACACCTCAGAATAGTTGTGCTGCTCATGTATACGACAAGACAGTCAATAATTACACCTCAGCACATTCAGTAATTCCCAATTTGGCCACCGTAAATTTTCCAAAAACCTTTGGTTACGTCACTGCAACATTTTTGAAAATACAACATGTTCGTTTTTAATGCAAGTTGATCTTTGAATCAAGTCGATAGGAGAATGAAACGGGACAAATAAATATCAGGAAGTCAAACAAACGCATCTAGATTTTCAAATATGTTGCAGTGACGTAAACTAAGGTGTTTGGGGAAATGACGGTGTCCGAGTGGGGAATTACCGAACGCGCTGAGAAGATGTATTTAATATATGATAACTGTTAAAAAGATTCAAACGTATACAACAAGAGTGTGTGCGTGTGTGTGTAGTGTTTCAGTTGGAGGTGTTGGGGACACTCCAGCGAGGCCTGGAGGAGAACATCGGTTGTGACAATCTCGTCCTAGAGATTAACTCACTGAAGTAGGTAGTAATCAGCTCCTCAAACGTGATCCCAAACATGCAAACTTTACAACTGCACTAGTTTGTCAGGTGCATTCTAACATCACCATGTTATATAAATAGGGCTTCCGGAATTTGGGTGAACCTGGTTAGGTAGTTGACTGACAGCTACTGGAAAGTGGGGAAAATTTAAATGCCAAAGCACCTGTTAAGTAGGAAATGAATGTTCATTCAAAGTTTTGGTCATTTTACTAGAACTGTTATTTACGCTTTGCTTAAAAGTTCATGTATTTAATTTGCCGGTCCAACACAATCGAACAGCATTTAAGATTTAGTCTATATAAGCATAACTATGTATGGGGGAAACCGCTAATGACAGGCAGGCAAATACCAGTAAAGAGACGATTAGTAACGGACAGTAGAAAATGTTAATTTGTGATGAGTAGTGCGACAAGTGCAGATAATATAGGCTACAATATTAGGCTGACAGTAGATAACACAAATCACTCGTTTTTTTAAAGTTTGAACCACAGATTATAAGAATGTTTTTAAAATTGGCATGAAAAAACAGATTATAACGTATCCAAGAAACGTGTGAAAAAAACTATTAAAGCTAAAATTTAAAAATAAATCAATCCCAAAAACCGGAAGCCCTATGAAGTATCCATCTATCGTAGGATCTTGTATTGATTTGTGTTCTGCCTCCAGGTATGCCTACAACATAACTCTGAAAGAGGTGATGCAGATTCTAACCCGAGTCGTTCTGGAGTACCCCTTCCACCAGCAGGGGGCGCTGCTCGCCACCACACAGTACACTGCCGTACTCCTGCCTGTGAGTCAAGGAACGATGGCTTTAGATAAACAGAAAGTTGTTCTGATCAAGCTTTAATAAAGGTTCTAGCAGTGAACTGACCTCCATTTTCCTCTTCGCACTCGTGCTGGCAGCTGTTGAAGAAGTGGTCTCCAGTGTTTAAGAACTACATTAAGAGAGACCAGGACCATCTTGACTGTCTGTGTGCAGTGGAGGAGCTGTTCCTGGAACAGGAGACGCACCAGGCTGCCATGGTCAAGGTGGGTGTGTTGGCGGGCGCGTGGAAGCCCTTGTGGTCCATAAGTGAAAAAATAAAGTATTTCCTGTTTATAGAGCTGGGTGTTTGGGAACAAGAGATTGTTGATTGATGTCACAGGGTTTTCTGGCGTGGAGCACATTTGCTTCGTCCCCGTTGATGAAAATGAGTGATGTACGAATCCTGAACAATTAATTCTTTTTGAATCAATTTTTTCATACTGAATCACGGGATGGCAAGGGGCGCCCACATGGTTCATCTAACCACATGTTGAAGAGCCAGTTGATTCTTTTCGCACTGCTCATCCGACACGGAAGCCTTTAGTCAGATCATGTACGGGATGATTGCGCTCACCAACTATACTTCCGTGACTGAATTTACAGGCGCCCGATCTGGACACGAGGAGTCGCTAGAGTGCAACATTGCAAGTTAGATGATTTGGCTTATCTAACCCAAATCCCAAGCAAAGCAATGCCAATTTGCGCTGCCTCACTCCGGAGGCCCGGGGAAAGCGGGAGAACCCATAGTCAGGCTTGAACCATTGACTATCGTGACGTAAACTGTCCCAATGCAGTGACTTAGCCCACTACGCCACGCGGACCCCCTGAATCACTACTCTAAAAGATTTGTTCATGTGAATCAATTTTGCACATGACAAAATCACATACATTTCGCCTGTGAAGTCGCGCAGTCTAGATTTGCTTTCAACAACTTCCCCTCTCCAGTTTGTTGTTTGTGGCAAAAACAATAGCTGCTTTCCGACCAAGTAGTTACAGGAACGTAGTTATAGGAACAGTTCACTTCTAAACAGTTCTACTAACTACTCTCCCCCAAAACCGATTTTGCTATTTGCATTCGCACTGGTCAAGTGGCCATAGGAACTTGTAGGAGGGATAAAGGAGTGACGCAAGCACCGCAACAGGCTTTTATAGCGTCGTCACTAGACTTACAT
>JACXGM010020455.1:0-17825 GCA_016801145.1 Umbra pygmaea | reverse complement strand
GATAGATACATACGGGGCCATTGTTTGCGCTTTTAGAGGCGCGCTAATGGAGGGCGGAGTATGCGCTGATTGCGTAATGGGTATCGGGTTTGATAAATACCACGCTAAATGTGGAAGCATAGCGTGCGCAATTACCGAACTCGCATAAACAGACGCAGTGCAAACTGCGCTGGTGTTAGTAAATCAGGCCCTCAGTGCTATAAAAACAAATGTATGCTTTACTATGCAGGAAGGTGCAGAGTTTTGGTAGTGAAACAGGGATGCCTGAGGGCCTCAGTGAGAGAGAGAAGGGAACAGAGGAGAGAACCTAGAGAGGAGATGGACAGAAGAGGAGAGAGTAGATCAGAGTGGAACAGACGAGGGGAGAGAAAATAGAGAAGAGGAAAGAGGAAGAAAGGAAAGCAGAGATGGAGAGGAGGGAAGAAGAGGAATTTAGCGAGGAATGAAGCAAATTGGGCAACAACAATTTCCAGAGGAAACACTGTGGTGGTCCAAGACTGAGAAGAAGATCAAGAGCTGTAGTCTGAGATGAGATGAGGGCTACTATAATTAATCAGAATATAATTGAGGTATAAGATGACATAAGATGTGATGTGTATGAAAACCTAGGGCTGGGAGGTATACCGGAAAAAACTATATACCGGTATTCATGTATGTAGCGGTATGCTATATTCGTTACCAGTATTTTTGTCATGTCATTCCGCCAGCTGCAACAACTGAGAATAATCTTATTTTGGAATAAACTGCGCCCCTAAAATCTTAATGCCCACTGCGGGACACACACAAACACACGTGAGAAACAAACACCTGGAAGTTAGATAAACGGTGGAAAAAAACAATGGAGGGTGCAGGTAGAATTTTCCGCGCAGCAGCAAGCGAAAAATGTGTTGTTAAAAAGGGTGCAACGTCGATAGTGTGGACATGGTTTGGTTTAAGATCCCGTTTACACGTACACGGACGGTTATTTTGAAAAACTGAGATATTTCCCTTCGTTTGTGCCCTTCGTTTACACGCAAACAGAGAATTCGCCCTTGAAAACGATTCTTTCTAAAAACTCTGGCTAAAGTGGAGATTTTTGAAAACTCCTTTGGCATGTCAACGAAGGAAAACTGAGGTTTGGCAGCCGACGTCACAGTATGCGCCAGAACATGCACCTGCGCCAAAAGTGCGACCTATGTTTACATTTTCATCCGGCTACTTTTGGGAATCTGATTGGCTAACGTGGGCTTCAGCCTTTCGTTATACTGCCACCTACACCGTTGGCATGCTCTTGACGGCATATACACACTTGGTTCTATTAGCGCATGCACTAAGCCACTCGACCGATGTTATAACATGGGAAAAAAGCTTATGGGGGTTGTTTGGCTCGAGTTCAAAGGCTATTTTTCTGTGCCCAGAAGCTGTGAAACCAATCTGATTGTCAGAACTATACCAGTAGTTAATCTAGTTAAATGACAGTGGGACTTTTTTGTAATTCATAAACCTAAGCAAGTACTGTGGTGGTGCCATGACATGCCACGGTTCAGTACTAAAGCCATAGACAGCGGATAGGCTTGTTTTTTTGGGGTTGCAAAGTTATTTATTAGTATTCCTGCATTTACTAAAGATTTAAACAATAGCACTACTTTTACTTACTCAGTCTTGTTTATTGGTGTTCCAACAAAAATCATAATGAACGAACAAATTAATTTCTTTCAACCCTGTACTTAAAAAATGTAATACCTTTAAATACTGGGATACCGTCAAACATTTGAAAGATATAGAGGTAATAAATTTAAGCCATACCTCCCAGCCCTATGAAAACCTATGGCCAAATGCAGAAGACAAAGTTGACTAGCATTGCTACTGTATCTGTATCGTAGGGATTGTATATATATATATATATATATATATATATATATATATATATATATATATATATATATATATATATATATATATATATATATATATATATATATATATATATATATATATTCTTGTATTTTGGAATCACCCAATGCCAAAAAATGACATAAAACTTACTTAAAGCATATTGCATCATGTCTGATTAATTCCTGTAATATATATAACAGTAAATTCTAAACATTAGAGAGTTGTCATTCTTATTTTGTAAAGAAATAACCTGTTAGTGTTGTTTAGGTCATTGTTTAAGGAGTGACAACGTGTGTTTGCTGGGTCACAACCTTTGCTACAGTAGTGTTATGGAAGAATGAGTTGAATTGAGACATTTATGAATTGTTTTGGTAGTTTTTTTGCATTTTGGATGTGATATTATCTGCTGTGCAACACTGAAGGTTAATTAGGAGTGTGTACAGTTTTCAAAAAGTATTGAGGGTCCTAGCGACTGTAAAAAAATAAAATGAAAAAACTACAAATGTTAATCAGAACTTAGAAAAAGTTATTCGCAAATGGGCAATTAACACCTCATTCTTCAAACTTAAAGGACAACTCCAGCGCAAAATGAACCTAGGGGTTAATAACACATTGGTACAGAGTCGACCGTTCTCTGGGTTATGTTTTCATGCTAATCGAATGTACCCAGTTTTAGTGCAGTGAGTTAAATTTACTGAGCAGCTGCAATCACCTGCTATTAATGTAATCTGCCAGCAATTGCTAACTAAAATACAAAGAAATGCTCAAAGAAAGAGCAATGGCTTCCTTCAACAAAATACAATGTAACAAAAATAGCATGACTGTTGCAATTTTTGAAGACTTTGGAAAACCAGATATAAGGATATTTAAGACAAATTTTAGGCCTTCCATTTTGGAAGACAAAATTAAGACTATTTAAGACTTTTAAGGATTTGTGGACACCCTGCTCACGTATGGGTTTCGGCAACTCACTCTTGGTAGGAATCCCGGGCTTGTTCCACCAAACCACTACAACTCATTCAGAATGCAGCGGCCCACCTAGTGTTCAACATTCCCAACTTCACCCACGTCACCACACTTCTATTGCACACTACACTGACTCCAAGTTGAAACTTGTAGACGAGCTCCTCCTCTCTACCTTCAGAAAAGGCTCAAACCCTACATTCCTACATGGGCTCTTCATTCTGCCACCTTCGGGGTTCCTGGCCGTCCCACACCTTCGGGAAGTCAGCTCCCATTCCACACAGTAAAAACCCTTCTCCGTCCTGGCTCCTCAATTGTGGAACCAGCTTCCACTGGGGACTAGAACAGCAGTCTCTACCCATTTTCAGGAAACATCTGAAAACCTTCCTCTTCAATGAGTACTTAAATTAGTTGAATTCCATCTCTGTTGTCTTAAAATGTTTTATGTTTACCTGTATGATCCTTTATTAGCACTGTTTTTGCCAATTCACTCTTTCAAATATTTAATGCTCTAACCACTGAGTTGTGGTTGTTTCGTCTAGTTTCTCCTAAATGTATGCATTCACTTTAAGACATTCTGGATAAGTGCATGTGCTAAATGACAAAAACTATAAATGTTCAAGGCATTTTTGCCCAGAGAACTGCCACTCGCTGGATATTCTTTCTCTTTTCCTGATCGTTCTCTAAAAAGCGTAGAGATGGTTGTGTGGGAAATTCCCAGTAGATCAGCACTTTCTGAAATATTCAAACCTGCCTGTCTGGCACCAACAACCATGCCACATGCATTAATGCATTGACTTGCTCTACCTGATTGGCTGAATAGATATTTGCATTAACAAGCAGTTGAACAGGTGTATGTCTTGAAATAAGGGGGCAGCATCTCTACATCTCATTGCCTTTGATACGTTGAAATACCATTTGTATGTGCAGAAAATAATACTGTATAGTATAGTATCGAGGATTACATCTTTGGCAGGGAAGGGTTATCCCTATTTTTTCTCCTCCCAATTGGTACTGTACAATTCCCCACCTTACCTTGACAACAGCCACCCAGCAGGTGTGGGATGGTCAACGAACGATCGCATACTTCCTCCAAGCATGCTTTGGCAAGATGAGTCTTCTCACACAGCTCAAGATGAGTCTTCTCACACAGCTCATTCATTCAAGATGAGTCTTCTCACACAGCTCATTCAACTCAAAGCCTTTAGTTGATGTCTGGATTCATTCAAGATGAGTCTTCTCACACAGCTCAAGATGAGTCTTCTCACACTGCTCATTCAACTCAAAAGCCTTAAGTTGATGTCTGGATACACATCTGTCAAGAACATCCACGATTTCATTGACATGTCCCCTGACCTTTAGCCAAGGAGTCAATACAGAGCAACGTGACAAGGTGTTTCTGTCCGACTATCCACCTGTCTGCCCTGGTCAATTATGTACTGTACCAATTTGTGTTTCCCCATGATGAGCCCCCAGGGGTTGTTGGAATGCCGCCACCGGGAAACAAACCCTGGCCACTGGGAAACTGTTCGGCTGTGAGGCAGCGATTTAGAACATTCCCCCATGCAGAGGCCCAAGATATATTCAGATGTAGACTCATGTGACGATACGTAATGATAACTGTCTGTAGTGCTAAACACATTTAGTGATATCTTTTTTAAGGTCTGATGGTGTCATTGGCTTGACTAATGGTACCCTACCTCCTCAGAGGCAACCGTGATGTGCTCAGCTGCGGTCGGTGGATCTTAATTGAAGACACTGGACTCGCATTATGTTCGGGACCAGAGTGAATGGAACCATGTGTAGTGCATCAAACACATTGTGTGATACCGTTCCGTTTCCCCAGTCCGGACGGTGATGTATTTTAAGATCTAATTAAAATGTCAATCACATGTATTTGTTTGTCAAATAAATCTTCCTTTGTTAAATTAATCTGGATGTTTTATTATGTGTCATTGAGCGTATTGCTTGTATTAGTGTTAATAATTATATTACTAAGTAAATGGTTCTAAAATGAACCTACACTCTTTGCACAATTATAAGGCAAGTCAGTATTTTGACCATATCATAATTATTATGCATATGTTCCAACTCCAAGCTGTATATACTGGAATGCTTATTGGATATAAACATATCAGGTGATGTGTATTTGTTTAATGAGGGAGGGTGTGGCCTAAGGAGATCAACACTCTATATCAAGGGGTATATGAATTAGTCTGAATGCACTAGATATAGCTATAAGTTAAGTATGTCATGTGATCTTAAAGAACTGGAAAACGACTAGCTACTGTTGACCAGAGTTTGCTATGAGTAGGGGATGTTGCGAAAATGGCCTTTGGCCTTAGGGAATGTAGGGTGAGACAGTCACTATTGTTAAACTTACACATTTGGATTAATCAATCAACAGTCCGGTCAATAATTAAATTAGGTATTTTATCAACTTTACAATTTAAGGTAATGGAAATATGCAAGGAAACAGTGGGTCATTAGATCAGATGTTAACAATACCACAAAGTCTAATTTTATTTTCAGCTTCTAATGTTTGGTATACTGCAGCATTAAGAGTAAGATTTATGTCTATAATACAATGAAGTTGTGTCAATGTACGGTAGGAATAATCTGTAAACTGCGTGGATCTGTAAATCTGTGTCATGTTACAAATGGTCTTAAAGACTTGGGGGCAGGAATGTTGGGTGCATCTGTTAATCTTGAGTTTAAATAATAAACAAAGACTAGGGGTCAGAGGTCATCTGGACACAGACAAATCAGTTAGAATAGTCTTAGAATGGGTGAATCAATGAGGGCTAGAACCAATCAGGAAGTGGAACCAATCAGGATGTGATGTAGTATGTATCGTCATTTTGGTTATAAATTCAAAGGAAACACATGTAGAGGGATTTTTGCAAAATAACCTGGCTTTGCTCTTAACTAATAAAGTCTTTGCTCTTTGCCACGAAGACTGGGTCAAGAAATATCGGAAGACAGATTTTTCAAATTTTATAGACTGATGAGATGAAAGTGACTCTTGATGAACTAGATGGATGGGCCTGTGGCTGGATCAGTAAGGGGCACAGAGCTCCACTTCGACTCAGACGCCATTAAGGTGGAGGTGGGGTACTGGTATGGGCTGGTATAATTAAAGATGAGGTAGTTGGATCTTTTCGGGTTGAAGATGGACAAAATATTTAACCAGAATATATCTGGAAGTTGTACAGGAACTCTGTATTTTAAACCCAAAAACCTAGAAGAAAAACATCCAAATAAATTCTGTTTAAATATTTCTGTGTGACAGAAATCTTTTTAACTATTTTGGAGATGTAACGTCCAGCCCTGGGTGGGCTGTTGGATGGACTATGATTTAGTTTATTCCCTGTGTTTACTCCCTTGCTCCCTCGTGTGTTGTGTTTTGGCTCCCTCTTGTGTCTGTTTTATGTATTGTTTTGAGTTAGGTCTGTTTGGTGACGTCAGTGTTTTAGTTCCCAGGTGTCTTGTGTTTGTCATTAGTTATTTAGTATTTAGCCCTCATGTTTCCATGTGGACCCTGTCGATCAATGTTTCCTGTTGCGTGTTCCTGTTACGTGTTCCTGTGGTGTCATTATTTTTCTGTTTCGCCCCATGTGGCAGTAATGTTTTCAACCAAGTAAGTTAATTATTAAATTACACTATTGGTTTGCAATTCCTTCGCGCCTGCCTCATCTATCAGACAACGCATTACATTGGATCCGTGACAGATTGATCGACCCTTCAAATATGAGACAGCGAGGAAGTACTGACCGTCCCAGGGAGGGTTATTCCCTCTCTCTCGGTGGAGTGTTTTTTGGAGGGGCGCGTGCTGCTTACTCTCCCTACGTCACGGAGAGTGAGCAGCCGATGGAGCGGGTCCGTCTCGCCTCCATGTGGGATGTCGATAGCTCAGACGAGGAGGATTTCCACATGGAGGTAGAGGAGGAGGAGGAGGAGGAGGAAGGTGACTCTTGGGATGCAGAGGAGGAGTGGGAAATATCCCCCGAGTGGAGAAGAAGGGCCATTCAGCGGACATCTACACGGCTGACCCCACCGGAGCCCCGGATGGCCTATACCCCTCCCAGTAGGGTTTCTTACTCTCCCGTTACCTCTCTCAGCCGTCAGGCCAGCTCTCCCATGTTACAGGCAAGCTCTCAGGTTCAGGGCAGCGGTCCGCAGTACAGGTGCTAGTCCCCCGTCTGAGTGCTAGTCCCCCTAGCATGCAGGCTAGCACCCTTACTTCTTCTAGCTTCCCCAGCTACCCTAGCTCACAGGCTAGTTTTGTCCCCAGCTCTCAGACTGGTTGTTTCCCTGGCTTTCAAGACAGATTAGGGTCTAGCTTCCAGGTTACCCCTCCTAGCTTTCAGGCTAGAACCCCTAGTGCCCCTAGGGCTTCTGTGTCTGCCCTTAGGCCTTCTGTTATTGCCCCCAGGCCTTCTGTTTGGAAAAGACCATCACTGCAGTGTGCAATTCGGGGTGTGCCTCAATGTGGTAGGAGTCAAACGTCTATGCAGTGTGCACTTACCATCACCTAATCCTAAACTTAACCATTACAACACATGTGCTGGTACCACTGTATATAATATTTTTTCCCATCTCCTAATCCTAACCTTAACCATTTCAATACATATTACATTTCTTCCCATCTCCTAATCTTAATTAATTACAACGCATGTGCTGGTTGTAAAGAAATGGTGGGTGGGGTCAAATGTGGGAGGAGTCAAACGTGTGACTCCGACCACATTGAGCCCAACCCCAAAACAAGAACCCTTGTACAGCACACTGCACAGACCAGTGGTCCTCAAACCCATCCATGGAGGGCCTATTGTATGCAGGTTTTCGCTTTTACCTTGTAGAAGGCTGATGGAGTAGCTCACTAATTGGTTAGGATCTCCCCTCACCTGGTAGTCTAGGTCCTAATTTGGCTCTAATTGAAGGGAAAGACCAAAAACCAGCATTCACTAGGCCCTCCATGGAAGGGTTTGAGGACCACTGGCATAGACGTTTGACTCCACCCACATTGAGGCACACCCTGAATTGCACACTGCAGTGAGGGGTACTTGTCTGTTTGTGCCCCTAGGGCTTTTGTTAGTGCCCCTAGGGCTTATGTTAGTGCCCCTAGTGCATCTGTTAATGCCCCTAGGTGGTCTGTTATTGCCCCTAGGCCCCCGGTTATCACCCCTAGGACCCCCTTTCACCTGTTGGCCGCCAACCCCGTTCATTGGTGGTTCGATGAGGAGGAGATGCCGGCCCTCATAGGAGGTTCACCCCTTCCCAAGATGGCGGACCTCCCCAAGATGGCCGACCTACCCCATTATGAGAGCGAGGAGGAGGACATGCCAGCTCTCATCAGCGGTTCCGCGCCCTCTGCGCTGGAGCCTCCAGCAGTCTGCACACAGCCTCCAGCAGTCTGCCCAATGGCACAGTCTCCGGCCCCCTGCTCTGCATCATCCATGCCTGAGCCCCTCCTGGCCACAGACCTTGAGGTCCTACTCCTCCCTCCGCCGCCGGGATTCGAGGACAACGCCTTCTGGGAGGAGGCCGGACCACCTGCTCAGCCATCGCTGACCGTCCCTTCAGGACCCTCGTCGCTGACCGTCCCTTCAGGTCCCCCGTCGCTGATGGTCCCGTCAGGACCCTCGTCGATGACGGTCCCGTCAGGACCCCCGTCGCTGACGGTCCCAACAGGACCCCCTTCGCTGACGCCGCCGTCCGCCCCCTGTCGCTGACGCCGCCATCCAGACCGCCGTCGCTGACGCCACCGGACCTCCAGACCCCCTGTTCAGCCACCGCCGGAACTCCGGACCCCCTGCCGCCAGGGCTCCAAGACCCCCTGTTTGGGCCAGGGCTCCAAGACCCCCTGCTTGAGCCAGGGCTCCAAGACCCCCTGCTTGAGCCAGGGCTCCAAGACCCCCTACTTGAGCCAGGGCTCCAAGACCCCCTGCTTTTGCCAGGGCTCCCTGACCCCCTGCTAGTGACAGGGCTCCCTGACACCCTACCACTGGGGCCGCCTGAACTGCCTTGCCCCTGGCTGCCTGAACTGCCTTCCCCCTGGCCGCCTAAACTGCCTTGCCCCTGGCCGCCTAAACTGCCTTGCCCCTGGCTGCCTAAACTGCCTTGCCCCTGGCTGCCTAAACTGCCTTGCCCCTGGCTGCCTGAACTGCCTTCCTCCTGGCCCCCCTCTGCCCCTCCTGACCACGGGCCGCCCTCTGTCCCTCCTGACCCCAGGCCCCCCTCAGTCCCTCCTGAACCTGGGCCCCTTCTCTTGCCCACCCCGGTGTGGTAGGCTTAGGGAGGGGGTATTGTAACGTCCAGGCTTGGGTGGGCTGTTGGATGGACTATGGTTTAGTTTATTCCCTGTGTTTACTCCCTTGCTCCCTCGTGTGTTGTGTTTCGGCTCCCTCTTGTCTGTTTCATGTATTGTTTTGAGTTAGGTCTGTTTGGTGACGTCAGTGTTTTAGTTTCCAGGTGTCTTGTGTTTGTCATTAGTTATTTAGTATTTAGCCCTCATGTTTCCATGTGCACCCTGTCGATCAATGTTTCCTGTTGCGTGTTCCTGTGGTGTCATTATTTTCCTGTTTCGCACCACGTGGCAGTATTGTTTTCAACCAAGTAAGTTAATTATTAAATTACACTACTGGTTTGCAATTTCTTTGCGCCTGCCTCATCTATCACACAACGCACTACACTGGATCCGTGACAGGAGATATCACAAACATATTTACATATCTAAGTTGTAAGTAGACAAGTATAAGATTATAACCATGCCTTTGTTGATGAGACAAGTGTTTATTTAAAGGGCCATCTGAATTCTCTTCCATGTGTAGGTAATGTAATGACCCTATTATCATTTGGATACAAAGCCAGGACAAACAGCTATTCATTACACACCAAATATAGAAAGTGACAAGCTATTTTACATAATTCAAAATTCAAGACCCTTAATTAAAAATATGAAAATATCCTGACCAGTATGAATTCAACATTTAGAAAAATTATTTAAAAGTATATTTCTATTACAGACTTTTTCTCAAAGAATAGGAGATATTGACATACTGCAGAGAGGGCAGAACTAGACAGGGATATTTGGGGAGAGGAGAAAGGGAGAGATGGAAAGAAAAAGTGAGACAGGTGACTCTGTTTACTCTAGGCTGCTGTGGTAAATTTTCTCAGTCTCAGCTCTTCAAGTCATAGTAGATTAAACTATGACTTTATTAACAGTAAAAAAATAAATCCTGTATATAGTCATTTAACAGTTCTTCCCAAAAGGAAGAGACATTATTAATAGGCGAGTTAATTCACTAACAGCTGGCAACAGAGGATATTTTAGTTTATGTTTTTTTTCACAACAGCCATCTCATCATGTTTTATTTATCATTAGTCATTGCCAGATAATGAATGTCTTCACATTTATCCTCACCCTCAGAATATTTCATTAAGGCTGCAACTATCGTGTGTGTGTGTCTTCCTCCATGTTGTCCACACTGTAACCTAGCAGTCCTCAGTGGCCAATTACAACACAGCAGCTATGTGACTGGGCACCACTCACAATGATCCATTTATGTGACCTCACGCTGAAACACATGTATGTGTCAATGGATCCCCTGTGTGTGCATGTTAATGTGTTGGTTGTGTGTGTGCATGGTGGTGTGTTTGTATGTGAACACGTGATAGGTGACTCTGGTGTCACCTCAAGGTATCTCTCTACATCTTTCTGGTGTTACAGTCTAGTGTCTAAAACGTGCTGCTGTTGATGGGGGGTTTATTGCTTTATTATTTATGTCAACTTTATATAACCAGATAAGCCAATTCAGAAGTGATTCTTATTTGCAATGGCAATTTGGTCAAGAAAAATCACGATAGCCCAATTGCAATGGAAAGATAGCAAAAAACACTTCAACTAAAATAAACTATATAAAATGGATGCAAATGGATGCAAATGAAACTGTTCAACTCAAAAGGATACACCCATAGAAATGAAATAAGTAGAAACCTCATTGAACTGTTTTACTTGGTCATTTGATTAGTACACAAAAAAGTGGCGACTGTTGTTTGTTGTCACAGTGATTCAACGTTAGACAAGACCATAGAACTAGCATGACTCTACACTTTGTCCGGCGTTAGCTTATCTGCAAAACTAGAAAATCGTCATATGGTAGGCATTATTAAACATCAGTTATCTACGTAACGCGTTCAATGAAACAAACTGGTATATATTAGCTTTAACATTAGTGGAGTAGAAAAGGCTCATTAACAGTTAATGCTGCATTTGATTATCTTTCCGAGCCGGAGCTCCGAGTCAGAGCTCTGAAACGTTGCTTAGCAATGCGCATCACACGCCCCCTTTCACTTGGACATCCGACTTTCCCACTCTGAGAACTCAGAGGAGACCGAGCAGAATTTCCAAGCAGGAATACCAGATGGCTGCGCCCTGTGACTTGTAAACATTAATTGTTTTCATCGTTTTTGGATCGCTTTGGTTGTTTAAATGACAATTTCGATCACTTGTATTACTGCAATACGTTACTGCCTCTGTATCACTGCCTGTGGGTATGGGAATCGGTCTTGTTGTGAGTGAAATATTGAATAAAGTCTTGTTTCAAACCGGTGTTGCTAAACGTGGCTAGCGTTGTAACATAAGCTAAACTAAAACATTAAATAAAGTGAACATTTTAGAAGTTCAAATGGCTGCATTTTGATAAGGTGGGGTAATAGTCACAATCATAATCAAAAAATGTAATGTAGTGCTTTTGGAGCGCCTGGTACTTGGCAGAGTGCTACAGCAACAACAGCTTTCCGGGTGGCATCCATGTTTTTCTCCAATTCGGACAAGCAAAAAGTGTGGAATTGACGTCATATTTGAGTTCCGAGTCGGATCTTTGAGAATAAACAAACGCAGCATAAGTGTCCAACGGACACTGGTTAACATTGACATGACACTGTGATCTTCTTCTTTGATTTAATGGCGGATCCCAACCATCTGAAAGGTGCATACACCGCCACCCACTGTCAGGCCACAGAGATATGTTAGCACAGCTGACTAATCTGTTGCTGCTTCAAAACTAGTGAGTCTACGATTTGCTGCAAATCGGTTTAATGTGGAAGCAGGCCGTTAGAGCTTTGCACTGGAATGGTACACCACAAAATGGCTGCCGCTCTGACCATTCTGCTACATCGATTTGAACTGGAATGGCATTTCTAATCATTCCATTTCTATGGTTACACCTCAGGGCTAGCAGCATCCGGTTTGGCAAAGTGATACAAATGCAGAAGTGCCTTAATTCTGCATTCTAACTGAATTCCAGCTGCGGGCGACACGTGTGATCGCAAAAGAGGTCGGTTTCTGTAGAAGTCTATGAGTCTTCTCACTTCATTTATTACCTGCAATACAGAATTTTTTGAATTATGTTTATTTTTAAGTCAGCAATAAAGCAGGGGGTGTTTTAGGGCGTTGCTATGATGTGATTGACATTGACTGTGCCAGTGAAAATGTGTAACCATGTTTCTGTTGTAGGAGGGTAGCAACTATAATCCATGTTTCAGTTTTAGGAGGGTGGTAACTATAAACCGTGTTTCTGTTGAAGGAGGGTAGTAACTATAAACCATGTGTCTGTTGTAGAAGGGTAGTAACTATAAACCGTGTTTTTTTGTATGGTGGTAGTGATTATAACCAGTGTTTTTGTTAAAGGATGGTAGTGACTAAATTGAATCACTACAAATAGTTTTCTGTATCAATAATGAGAATGTACAGCAGCTATTAACTCTTCATTCAGGTTTAGTCTGAAGAGGAAAACGGTACTTCTGTCCTGTCCTCTATGGACAGGTAGTGATGACTGCAACTGCCTAGAGGATCCTGTCAGGTAAAGTTCATAGCAGCTGTTCCACCCACGCTAGGATCAGACTGCTATTGAAATATGTCCCTCCCTCTCCCTACACCTCCATTCGTCTCTGTCTGAAAGGGCTGATGAACGCTTCAGGGACAAGGAAGGCAGAGGCAGGCACAAAGACAGGCAGACAGAGAGGCCGACAGACAGGCAGCCAGGCAGACAGGCAGCCAGGCAGACAGACAGAGTGGACTGGAGCAGGAAGCAAAGGACATGGGGAGATAGGCAGAGCTGAGTGGGTGGCAGCCTGAGGAGTAGCTGACTGGCTGTCAGAGCGTGGGGCTCTAATTGTGTTGGGCAGCTCTCTCTCCATCTCTCCCTTTCTCTCAATCTCCTTCTTTCTCTCTCCATCTCCCTTTTCCTCTCTCTGTTCCTCCCTCCCTTTTTTGCTCCCTCGCAGCTGCTCAACAGGCCTTCCACAGAGTCCCAGTAATCACTGCTTCTACGGTATAGCCCAGACACTTTATCAAATCTAAATCAAATGGTATTTGTCACATGCTTTGTAAACAACAGGTTTAGACTGACAATGAACCACTTGCTTACGGGTCCTTTTCCAAAAACGCTGAGTTAAAGTGAGAGAGACAACAAGCTCCTTGATAAACAGCAGCCGCAGCTGCTAACTTTGAAAGTGTATGTGTGAGGCATCAACATGTGTGTACCGTGGCTAATCATATCTATCTACACATTAAAGACTAGTAGTGTGTGTGTGTCTGCTATTGGGTATTTTGTTCATCTTTACTGAAAGGGGCAATGGGGGTAGCTGGGTCACTGCTTTACAATTATTTGATTTGCTCAACCGTCCCATGGCTTATGGGTTGAAGCCATTCAGTGTCCTGTTGGTTATAGACTCTATGTGCTGGTATAAGATGCAACGCACAAGTAAAAATACGTTTATGGTTTGGATGTAACTATTTTTAGGTCTCAGCGACTCAAAAGGGGTGCGTGGGAGTTCAGCCGTTTCCTCCGATGCGCATCTTGCCGAGCCAGTCTGCATTTTATCACACTCCTGTCTGAAACAGTTTTTCGCTCGCATTCAAGCTGAGGTAGAACTCAGGCAAACTACCATGACTCAGCTTGCAGTCACCCTACCTACACCAAGGTGTCACTAGATCGCATAGGGGCACTGCGGGACCAAGATTCAAACACTACAGTGACTTAGTCAAACTATAAACAGTGACTTAGTCAAACTATAAACAGTGACTAATGCTGCATTCTACACAAGTCGGAAATGGGGATATAACGTTTCACAACATTTCAGCGTTCCAGTGTTTATAAACTAACAAAATGGCCGAACTTCAGAAGCCAGAGTCAGAAACCTAATACCAATATTTAAGGTATTCTATTGAATAGTTTGCTAACAATCCAAAACTAACATTTAATGATTAGCCTGTGTGGTTGCACACCTCTCTGACTCCTGCATTACAGGTTAAGTTATTACCCCATTTTGGAAATTTGACAAGATGCATTTTATACGCTTACAGTCATTCTAAAACGATTGTTTACAATTTACGACGTAAACAGCCATGTGTGTTCCGGTTCTTTTGGACGGCTCTTTGTTACGAACACAGGGAACTGAGTCGTACTTGGTGAGACTCGAGCCGTTCTTGTCTATCGTTCTGCCCATAATTTCACTGCCTGTATGATCCACTCCCCTTTGTGATGTCACATGAGTAGTGAACATTCTGAACAAGTCAGTGAATGAGAACAGCACGACTACAATATAAAGACGTGTTACGTCGACTTTTAAAAAGAAGAGAAAATAAATGACAAAGTGCAACATTTAATTAAACTTAATTTTACTATTCTTAAGTCCTTGTATGAAATGTTCTGTAATTGTTTAGCGATCTGATTTGTGTAAAATCTGTTTAATACAACAATTCATTTAAAAACAGAGGGTAACAAAGCAGAGGGATATGTCGTCACATTGTGTATCGTTTACAATGGAAATCATTGACATTACAGTAGGTCTGGCAATACAAGTAATTTAGTGCTGGTAAAACTAGTCCTCATATGTGAATTTAAATTATATTGGTGGGATGTCTGTTCAAATCTGCTCCAACCCTATCATTATCCTAGCGATTATTTCACAGGTGAAACAAGTCCCACCCCCCAGAAAAAAAAGATGAGCAATGAGATCTGTCTCTTTTCAAAGAGCCGTAATTCCCATTACAGCTGCAATGGCCATTGTGAAATTACCGATACATTTTTTTCTCGATTGCATCATTTGACCAGAGTGCCACTTTGGACATGCAAAACTATTCTGACCAATTCACTTTCAAATCAGTGCACTGCGACTATGATACATGTAGGTCAATACAACTATGTTAGATAAGTACAATATTCATTTGAACTGCTTTGCTACAGTTGAGATATGAGTCCAGTAACGTTCAAGGGGCCCTATTTAAACGATCTGAAACGCAATTATGAAACGCGAAACGCAAATGACCTTGTTGGGCGGGTCCCAGGCGCTGTTGCTATTATGCCGGCGGGATAAATGACACTTGTGCCCGACGCAAAACTAAAATGGGAAGGTCTGAAGTAGCTACATTAGTCATAGGTGTGGTTTGGGCGTAACGTGCAGTAAACCAATCAGAGTGTCATCTCACATTCCCTTTGGCTACCATGGCTTGAGCCAGGGAAAGTCGCAAAGACATGGGTGATTTTACTATTAGAATCACATATGACTTGTATGTTGATTGAATGGGTTTTCTTGCTGGTTGATATCAGTGCGAATAATTCATTCTGAATAATTTGGGTAAATGTGTAGGCTGCACTAGATGTATGCCTATTTTTTCACATCTTCGAATACCACAATGATTCACCTCATGTGGTAATATTTTTCCTTGTAATTATGTATGGGTTGCAATAGATGCATCTGTGTAGATGAGAGGAGCAAAGTGTATATGCACTGTGCACGCGCTATTATTGCCAAGCATGCGCCTGTGACGACCACCCCTGCCTCAGGGTCTATTCAGCGCTTGGCATCCCCGGAATCTTGAGGAGTCTTACCATATGTATTATTTGGACATCCTATTAACGCTGTGATCATGTGTATACTTTCTGTTATGAAATCGTGCTTTTACGCACAGAGAATTAAATCTCTGTTTACAAACCAGCATTTGTTTCCTGTTCCTTCCTTTACACATCACAGCGCCCTTAAAATAGCATTGAAAAACACGCCACTGACTTGTAACTACGTTTTCCTGGTCTGTGGCAGAATTGTTTTCGGGAACTGCAAAATAGCACCAGGGAACGTTTGCGCCAAAACACGGCACTTCTTTTTGCTGAACCGCCCCCGGGAGCGCAAGTTCATTCCCTAATTTACAGACATGCGTTTGTGGAGGAAAAGTCCCTTGTGCGTCAGGTGCAAAATAGGAATGATACTTGCGTTGGTGTAAAAAGTAAATTGTGCTGGGTGCAAGATAGGGCCTAAGAAGGTAAAATACAATTTGTTTTCTGATATATCCTATTTTTCTCCCCGTCAATTTGGTTTCCTACTAGCCTTGCCTTGTCGGCTGCGTCACGCTGTAGGTTCCGGGCAAAGTTGGAGAAGCCATAGTCAGGCTCAAACCACTGACTATCATGACGTAGCTTCTCCTGAAAGGCAGCCCAATACGCCACTCAGACCCCACAAATTGTTATTTAAAAGTTGACATGTTTTTTGTAGTTGTTGATCATTTCTAGTTAGGGCAGATAATGTTTGAAATTTAACACTGGAAATAACTAACAGTGGCAGTGTCCTTAAGCCTTCAACATACCAATAAAAATGTGTATGTCATGCAGCTGAGCACAAAACTATCAACAACCAGAAGATGAAAAGAAGAGCATCTGTAACTCTATGATGTTGTCGCTCCTTTCAGACCAACTAACTAATACAGCGCACCAGCTAGGGTCTCAGCCCATTGAGGTTTCACTAAAACAAAGTTGGTTTGGGGGGGAATATAAAAGTGAATGACCACGCTTGGAGTATGTACAGTTGAGTTGTCTTGGTGGCTGTCAAAGGTCCTCTGGAGAGCCTGTGGTCTGATCCCGAGGTGGAGGAAAGGGCGAAGGCTGAAGCGTAGAGGAACGGCACATCTGCCAGCGCTCCAAATCTCCCACATCAATAAAGACGGGTTACATGATTTTTACAGTTTGTCCCCAAAGTCATTCCTCAGAGCACATTCAATCTCAGTTTATCTCCTTCTACCTATCTCTGTCTCTCTTTTTTCCATCTCTGACTTTCTTCGCTCTTCCTCCCTCTTTCCCTCCCATTCTCTCTCTAAAAGCTTTGGGATTTGTGCCTAACCCCTGCAGTATTAGCGCCTGTTGACTCGAGGCGATCTAAGGCACTTTGTCAGGGCGATGGAAGAAGCCTGTTGTGCCCTGGCTGTCCCACGCACGCACGTTCCCACACACTGGAAAGTCACAGACAGCAAAGCAAATCTTCTGCATGGTAGGTCATCTGGACCCTCAGGACCTCTATCACTCTACCACCATTCAGATATTGCCCGTCTGAGAAAAAAAACAGCCAGTGAAAGATTGAGAGCTCTCAGGAACGGCAATCCCTAGAGTGAAACCAGAAACAGTGGATCACAACTGGACAGAACTGAAGACACGCTTCATTGAACCCTTATAGAAGAAACTCTCTTCTAATGAGTTGAACCGTCTGCCATGTGGGCCATGTTAAAAAACAATAGGAGCTTTTAGGTTGAAAAACAAACCAGACAGGAATTAATGAGAGTAATTACGCTGCAGTACAAACTACTCACTTCAAACTGATCATTTCACAGTTTTATCCTAATTAAGAAATAAGTACAGCACTGCTGCATTTCCAAGAGGGAGAATTCTGATAGACTATTTTAAATGGCTGTGAGTGTGCATGCATGCTTGTCTGTCTGTGTGTAGGGGTGTGTGTCTGTGTGTTAGATCTCTCTGGTCTTCTTTAATCGCTCAGGACTGTAGCTAGAGGCTGTTTGGCAAAACATTTGCGTTCATTTAGTTTAGAGCCCTAAATTAGCTGTGATCCCACCCATACACACACACACACACACACACACACACACACACACACACACACACACACACACACACACACACACACACACACACACACACACA
>JACXGM010020454.1:7352-17895 GCA_016801145.1 Umbra pygmaea | reverse complement strand
TACTGACATACATAGACTGACTTACATAAAAACGTACTGACATACATAGACTGACTTGCATAAAAACGAACTGACATACATAGAAATTGACTGAAATACATAGACATAGACTGACAGACATAGAAATTGACTGACATACAGTGGGATCCAAAATTACTGGCACCCCAACTGCAAATGCACAAACAATACTGTGAAAAATATAAAAAATGCAACTGTAGAGAAAAACTCAAAATATCAAAATGTGAGAAATACTGTACCGTATCAACATGGAACCAACCAAAATCACTGTCCTCCAAATCAAAGTTTTACAATCAATGGCACCTTTAAAGATTATTGTAAAAAACATATACCAAAATTAAACCAGAAATGAAATCCCACTCATTCAAGTTAATCTAAGGCTAAAATTAGACTCCAAAGGAACCCATATTACATCACTTTCTATTCCATTAGGGTATAAAAAAATGGTAACACAGAACATCAATACATCAATAAAATGCTTAAGCCTCTACAACAGCAGCTCAAAAACTATATTAAAACAGCTGATAAGCATTTCTGACTGAACAGATACATGAAACATTAAGAAATAGCTGATTTACTGTTATTGTGTTTTACTTTTACACATTTCAAACCAAAGGCCATGTAAATTGTATTTTTGTTCATCACTGACAGCAATGTCATATTGCTAATAAAGCTTTTACTGCAGCAACTCTTTTTTCTACTGTACATTCTATAAAGATGACTTGGTCATTTTAATATACCTATGTTGTCAAAAATGCACACATTCGACAATCATCCAAAACATGTAGAGTGGTTTACAGTAAAAGTAATTGATTGTTTTGAGATTTGAGTATGTAGATTTGGAATTTATTGAACACAAATGTGGTTTTGAGCAGCAAATGTACTGTTTGGGTAACTGTGTGGTGAAGGTTGTAGCTGTGTTAATATAAAGTATATTTAGTATAGGTCAACGGTTATTAGCAATTATAAAAACTAATAACTAGAATCCGCTTTCTGCTTGAATACAACAATGCTGCCCTCTACTGGTGAGATGTAGTTATACAGTAGATTTCACCAGCCAGAACAAGAACAGGAATGTAGCGGAACAAAATATGTTCAGGTTAACGATCCTAAACCCTCTTTAAAAATGAACCTTTTATTTTATTTACAGTGCATGCATAAATATATCACATATTTTCAGGGACAAATATATACATTTCTCAGATTTGTTTTGAATTTCGGAATATTTTACAGCAGAAAAAGACAATTTTAAACATATTTACTTTACACATTTGTGGGTGCATGCAAAACTCTAAAGATTTGCTGACAGTGTTTTTGAAATGTAGGGTCATATAGAATATTTACATGTGTGCAAGGACAATGTGTAAAGACAGAGTGGGATGAATGATGTTCCTATTTAGAAGCAGACATGCAGATGGTTTCTTCTTCCTGGTTGAGGATAGCTTTGGTCTTGTCAGGCAAAGCTGTGTTCTCTGATGAAGAGTCTGTTACTGCCTTACTGCTGGGCTTGGGGTCAACAAACACACTGCAAAAACAGACACGTGATTGAAATCAACCACACTTGACAAATAATAGCCATTGTAAATGAACATAGGCCTATGTATATATAAATCTATGTACGTTACTGTGGGAAAGTCTTAGGTGCATGTAAAGTAAAAAATGTATTCCTTTAAAAATAACACAAATGAAAGTTTAATTATAAAACGAATTGTACAAAGAGCAGTAAAAAAATACTCTATTTGGTGGTTTGTTCATTGAAATTCGACTTATACCCTAGTGTTTGGTGACTTGAAAGTTATACTGACTGTAATTTTCATCAACTACTTAGGAAAAATCTGTGTAAAATATAATTTGTTTAATAATTTGGAACGCTGTGTACATAGACTTTAGCGAAAAACATTGAAATTCAATTTGTGACATTCAACCTAGTAAAAAGTCCCTGTCGTAGGTCAGTTGGGATCCTCACTTAAATTTAAGAATGTGAAATGTCCAAATAATAGCACAGAGAATGATTTTTTTCAACTTAAATCTTTCATCACATTCCCAGTGGTTCAGAAGTGCTAACAAATACACTCAATTAGTATTTGGTAGCATTGCCTTGAAATTGTTTAATTTGGGTCAAATGTTTCACGTAGTATTCCCCAAGCTTCCCACAATAGGTTAGGTGAATATTAGCTCATTCCTCCTGACGGAACTGGTGTAATTCAGTCAGGTTTGTAGGTCTCCTTGCTCGAACATGCTTTTTTAGTTCTGCCTACACAAACAAACCTGCCTATACAAACAAACCTTGACTTTGTCCTTAAGCCATTTTTCCACAACTTTGTGAATTTGGAAGACCCATTTGCGACCAAGATTATGTTTTGAGATTTTGTTTCAATATATGCATGTAATATTCTTTCATCATGATGCAATTTATTTTGTGAGGTGCACCAGTCCCTCTTGCAGCAAAGCACCCCCACAACATGATGCTACCACCCCTGTGCATCACGGTTGGGATGGTGATCTTCTGCTTGCAAGCATCCCTCTTTTTCAAACATAACAATGGTCATCATGGCAAAACAGTTACATTTTTGTTTCATCAGACTAGAGGACATTTCTAAAACAAAAGTATGATCTTTGTCCCCATTTGCAGTTGCAAAATGTAGTCTGGCTTTTATATTTTGGAGCACTGGCTTCTTCCTTGCTGAGCGGCCTTTCAGGTTATGCTGATATAGTACTCATTTTACTGTGGATATAGATACTTTTGTACCTCCACCTCTTCATAAGGTCCTTTGCTGTTGTTCTAGGATTGATTTTCACTTTTCGCACAAAAGAATGTTAATCTCTGGGAGACAGAACGCGCCTCCTTCCATGTTTTTTATACTTGCGTACTATTGTTTGTACAGATGACCGTGGTACTTTCAATCATTTGGAAATTGCTCCCAAGGATGAACCAGACATGTGGAGGTCTAAAATTTGTTTTTCTGAAGTCCTGGCTGATTTCCCTTAATTTCTCTTTGATGTCAAGAAAAGAGGCACTGAGTTTGAAAGTAGGTCTTAAAACAAATCCACAGGTACACCTCGTAATTGACTCAAATGATTTTGTTTAGCCTATCAGAAGCTTCTAAAGGACAACATTTCTGGAATTTTCCAAGCTGTTCAACGGCACAGTTAACTTAGTGTATGTAAACCTTTGACACACTAGAATTGTGATATAGAGGAATGAGCTGTCTATAAACAATTGTTGGAAAATTACTTGTTTCATGCAGAATGTAGATGTCCTAACCGACTTGCCAAAACTATAGTTTTTAACATAACATCTGTGATGTGATTGACAAATGAGTTTTAATGACTTCAACCTAAGTGTATTATTATTTATTTTATTTAACCTTTATTTAACCAGGTAAGTTGACTAAGAACAATTTCTTATTTAGAGCAACAACCTGACTTATTATTTATATAAACTTCTGACTTCAACTATAATGTATTATTTTAACAAAATACAAATAATTCTCTGTAATATTGCCTTTTTTGGCAAATTAATGTTTGGAAATCTGAAAACATGCTCTGCTACTGACACACTAATGCAGAAAACAAAAAACTAAAAATGGTCACCTAGATTTTAATTTTAAAAATCTAGGGTGCCTAAGACTTTTTCACATTACTGTAAATGTATGAGTTCTGTATTGTAAAAGGGATCACATCTTAAAAGGTTTCATTTTATGTTAAACATTCCCTGGACACTGTAAATGTGTGCATACCTGCATTTTTATGCCTGTGTGTGTGTGTGTGTGTGTGTGTGTGTGTGTGCGTGCGTGCGTGCGTGCGTGCGTGGCCGGCCTACCAGTCAGAGTCAAAGTACTCGTCTTTGCGGCTGGTCCCCACCACGTCCTCCTGCGAGGGGAAGCGCCGCAGGTTGCAGCCGCAGCGTAGCACGGCCTGGGACACGGAGTAATGGGTTTTCCCTGAGACGCAGGCCTCGATCTGGGACGTGTCCAGCTCTGACTGCACGAAGAGGTGCAGGCAGCTGTCTGACAGGAACAAATTATTTTGCAAGATCCTAAAAGAAAAGATACATGGTCATGTTTAAAAGTGGAATGTGTGTCTGAAATGGAGCTTCAGTACATATAGTGTGTAAAACACCAGAGGGCCAACAGCAGTATACACAATGGTGACTTCACCATTCCCTTCAGAGGGTGGTGAAGTCAGCGGAGAGCATCATAGGCTGCTGTCTCCCTAACGTGCAAGGCATCTACCACAAGCGATGCCTGCGGAAAACACAGAATATCCTAAGAGACCACAGCCATCCAGGCTGTGACCTTTTCTCACTGCTGCCATTTGGTAGACGTTACCGGAGCATCAAGGCACGGACTACCAGATTAAAAAACAGTTTCTTTCCGCAGGCTGCTCAACATGGAACATTGATCACAAATCACAAATCATTTCTTGAGCCCTGACATTCTCTGGTCACTTTATCCACTCTACATCTTATGTAGCAGAATTCAATGCACCTTTAAAAGTAATTTTCCATGCCATATTTTACAATATTTTTACTTCTGCTGTCGTACACTCTCCGGACCACTGCTCAGTACATAGTGAATTTAGTATTTTGTTATTATTATTATTATTATTGTTTTAAAATTTCTTTATATTGTATATAACGTTTTTAAGCCCTCTGTGTAGATGTGTCGAGCCTCGTCAAAAGAATTTCTCTGCATAGGATGATGTGATGTTATCCGATGCACATGACAAATAAACAACTTTGACTTTGACTTTGACCCTTTATCTCACTCTGGGACTGTACAATAATAAGCCTTTATGATTATTTAGTTTTATTTAACTTTTTGTTTTTTAGATATCACACTGTTTATCAGTTAACAGTGTGATGAATAAAACTGTGGAAATGCAGTGTAGTATGTCTAATAATAATAATTAATTCAACTTATATATCGCTATTCAAGAACCCAAAGCACTTTACACAGTGAGGGGGAAAGCCCACCTCATCCACCACCAATGTGTAGCACCCATTTGGGTGATGCACGGCAGCTGTTTTGCACCAGAACACTCACCACATATCAGCTGGAGAGGTGAGTAGTTATATATGCCAATTAGGAAGGAGGAAGATTATTAGGTGGCCATGATTGAAGTGAGGCCTGTTTGGGAATATGGCCATAACATCCGGGTTAACACCCCTACTCTTACAATAAGTGCCATAGGATTTTTACTGACCACAGAGAGTCAGGACACCTGTTTAACATCCCATCCGAAAGACAGCACCCTATGCAGGGCAGATGTCCCCAACACTGCCCTGGGGCTTTTCGGATTGATCTATAGACCAGAGGGAAGAGTGCCCCCTACTGGCCATCCAACACCACTTCCAGCAGCACTGGTCTCCCATCCAGGGACTAACCAGGCCCAACCCTGCTTAACTTTAAAAGCAAACCAGCAATGGAATACAGGGCGCTATGCTGCTTAAGTGATGAAGTGTTTGCCTAAATTAATTTGAAATAATTAAGTAATTAATTAAGACCTTTTAGTATATCACTTGTCGAGAACACTCACACTTCCAGGAACTTCTGCAAGCCCTGCATCCTCTCAGTGACCTGCTGGGCGTTGTTCATGCTGAAGAACGGGTTTTTAGGGGGAAGTTCAGGTAGCTGGACCCTGTGATTGAAGGGCACACAGTCAAGCAACAAAAACTCACTTGAACCATTGGGTACCATTGTACCTTTTCAAATCAAATATTCCGTTAATAAGCTCTCATTTTGAGTTTTACACTTGCAAAATCAGACCCCAGTCATCTTCGGACATCATATTCAAAGAGATTGCCATTGTACAGAATACATACATGAGTAACGAGTTTGCTTGTAGTTTTTCCCGAAGCCACACAAACTCCCTATATCTTCTCCTCACACATGAGATCTTCTTGGTGAAGCAAACACTGTTGGTCTAAAAAAAACATGACGTAAATGGATACTCTCCTAAAATGGATACCACTTTGACATGGACATTCATTTAATATGAATATTCCATTAACAAGGACAGACACTCCTATAACACAGATACCGTTATAACCTGTGCCCTTTGACCTGTCTCTTATGGTACATAATAAAAACTAGTTCACTTTGGCTACTATGGATATTACATAGAAATAGAAGAGACGGACATTTCCGCTGGACATCTTACTTACATATATGCAGATTTCATAGTCTATGTGGGCATGCCAGAAATCATTCTTCTGAATCCGTGGATCCCGAACCCAAACGCTCACAATCTGCTTCATGTGAAGGAGAGTTGACAGACTTAGACACAGCAGGTGAGGATGTCTCTATTGTCCAACGGATATCCACGTCCAGTGCAAATCCTTCCTATGCTTTCTTCCTGAGACAGAGATATTTAACTGAAGAGATACACTTCAGGAATCAGGAAACAGACAGAACCAGAGTCACACTGAACTAAGCTGTAGAGACCGCGGAATGTACAGTATAATGCAAACAGGGAAGTTTAACGAAGTAGAGACATAGGAAGTGCAATCATTGACACACTCCCAACGGCATTGGAAGTCCCCAGGGCTGTCAGGCCTCTTGATACACTGCAGTAAACAAAGTGAAAGAAGAAGTAGCTATCGCTCACCGCAAAAAAACATAGGAAAGTACGAGTCTACAAACCCCTTAGACAGGGTTTACAATTTTTCTGTCTTTCCAACTGTTTTGCACAAATCCATAGGAAATTATGGTTCTTGTTGTTATGGATATTGTTCAGTCAGAGGTATTTTAATTTGTAATCACTGATGGAATGCAGTGTGCAAACTATCTCTGACTTCCAAACCAAGACTATTACAAAAGCTTTAACAACTAGGAAACCCATTTTGATGACACACTCCATTTTTTTGTCTAAAATCTGATTAAAAATTTGAGACAGCTGGCCTAGAGTGTTCCAGTGACTCTATGTGATTATGTATCCGGTGCATGTACCGTTACAGCATGTTTGAAATCCACCTACTGTTTATTTCAACAAAAAGTCAAATTTCTTCCACTTTCCTGTCAAAGTCAACATAAAATGCCTGAAAATATATATGTTAGTGGAAGAAGATTTATCTGAGAGTTCAGCAAAGTGGGAAGAATATTAATACAAAATAACTCACCGTTGTAATGGCTTCCAAAAGGGCTTTCACTTAGGAATAACACCTGCATTGGAAGTCACCAGATTAATACTTCTTCAATTTATATTGTCATTTTGAATAAAAAGTATTTTTGTTTCAATTTCAAGGTGTTTAATATGGCAAGCAGCTCTGTGGGAAAAGCAATGAAATTGAACAGCTTTTTAGATTTGCACCTCAATGAGACATCCTGTATAAATAAAGGGTAAATGAAAAAAGTGTGGTTGCAGATTTTCTTCGATTCAAGTTTAAGACCAATAATTAAGGCATACACGTGAGCAAGAGCCTGCCCCAATAATAACCATCTTACCAAATGTTTTGCCATATATATATTCACATAATCATACATCATAATCATACATCTTACACAGTTCTAAGTATATTGAATCCATCTTAGTTAATTAAATCCTGTATGCTGTCCTACCTGGTACACAAGATTGTCAATCCCTTCACTTAAATTCAGATGCTGATCCGTTAGAATACAGGGTTGACAGGGCAATGCTTTGCCCTGTCAACTACATTATATTGTAGTTTTTATTGTGGAAAAAACAGTCCAAAGGTGTCCCTACAGGACACACCTTAAAAATCAGACATAAAATGTATTTAGTACCAATATTTTATTCAAGATGTCTGTACAAGTTGAATACATTCAATATACCGGTAACCCTTTGTCAAGTACGGTACTTATGACCTTGATATACTGTGCCTGTCCTTGTGTTTTCTAACATTACGCACACTGTGCAAATACTAGAGCTGGCATCCTTTTGACTCTTGACCTGACGTAGAATTGCAGTCACTATGTGTATATTCGGCACTATGTGTATATTCGGTGTTTGCTGAGTTGCCTTTTTCCTCACGTTTCACTGTTCAACACACTGGGAGGACATCTGCTTCTGAGACTTCAATAAAAGCCACAGTATTTCAAAAGTTCCCAACACCCACTCCTAAAGGTCAAATCTTTAAACAAGGTTGTTTTTCACCACCGACTGTTTTTAATATGAACATACAAATGATGAAAAATAATGACAAACAGTAAAGTGGCAGATTTTACTACTTTAATTGACACATGACAGATCTAAGTTCAAGAACAGTAAAAAATGCAGCAGCTGACTCAGAGGCAGGTAAGAGATGTACAAAATGCCTACAACTTCTCAGTGACATAGATACAGGCAGTGGGACGAAGGATTAATCTGACCAAGTCAAATTAAAAGTCACACAAGATATGTGATGTCAAATTTTAGACAACTGTATTTCCTGCTGTCAGTTCTAAAACTCTTGGGTTAGTTATATACTGTATATCGAACAGTAAAGTGTAGGCCTATTTATACCACACTTGTACACTCACCTAAAGGATTATTAGGAACACCATACTAATACTGTGTTTGACCACCTTTCGCCTTCAGAACTGCCTGAATTCTACGTGGCATTGATTCAACAAGGTGCTGAAAGCATTTTTTAGAAATGTTTGCACATATTGATCAGATAGCATCTTGCAGTTGATGGAGATTTGTGGGATGCACATCCAGGGCACGAAGCTCCCGTTCCACCACATCCCAAAGATGCTCTATTGGGTTGAGATCTAGTGACTGTGGGGGCCATTTTAGTACAGTAAACTCAATGTCATGTTCATGAAACCAATTTGAAATTATTCGAGCTTTGTGACATGGTGCATTATCCTGCTGGAAGTAGCCATCAGAAGATGGGTACATGGTGGCCATAAAGGGATGGGCATGGTCAGAAACAATGGTCAGGTAGGCCGTGGCATTTAAACGATGCCCAATTGGCACTATGGGGCCAAAAGTGTGCCAAGAAAACATCCCCCACACCATTACACCACCACCACCAGCCTGCACAGTGGTAACAAGGCATGATGGAACCATGTTTTCATTCTGTTTACGCCAAACTCTGACTCTACCATCTGAATGTCTCAACAAAAATCAAGACTAATCAGACGACCAGGAAACATTTTTCCAGTCTTCAACTGTCCAATTTTGGTGTGCTCTTGCAAATTGTAGCCTCTTTTTCCTATTTGTAGTGGAGATGAGTGGTACCTGCTGGGGTCTTCTGCTGTTGTAGCCCATCCGCCTCAAGGTTGTGCGTGTTGTGACTTCACAAATGCTTTGCTGCATACCTCGGTTGTAACAAGTGGTTACTTCAGTCAAAGTTGCTCTTCTATCAGCTTCTACCGAAGCAGTCGGCCCATTCTCCTCTGACCTCTACCATCAAGGCATTTTCGCCCACAGGACTGATGCATACTGGATGTTTTTCCCTTTTCACACCATTTTTGTACACCCTAGAAATGGTTGTGCATGAAAATCCCAGTAATTGAGCATATTGTGAAATACTCAGACTGGCCCATCTGGCACCAACAACCATGCCACGCTCAAAATTGCTTAAATCACCTTTCTTTCCCATTCTGACATTCAGTTTGGAGTTCAGAAGATGGTCTTGACTAGGACCACACCCCTAAATGCATTGAAGCAACTGCCATGTGATTGGTTGAGTAGATCATTGCATTAATGAGAAATTGAACGGGTGTTCCTAATAATCCTTTATGTGAGTGTATATGTATGTACATGAGTGTTACCCAAGTAATTGTATCAACTTTAAATCATTAAAAAAACTGAGCCTGAATACAAAACAGTATTCACTACATATCATAAAACTTGTCTAACGGTTCAATTTGGTTGTACATGCTCTACCTCTAAAGTCTGATCCACAGTGAACTCATTCCTATGCATTATAAAAATCCTATACATTACACACAGACAGCTCACAGTGACGGCGAGCCAAAGGAAGCAAAAATCCCCTGGCAGATTCAGAAGCTATAACAACATATATAACAAGGACCAATCACATGGGGTTCAACCGTAAAACAGGAAGTCAACAGTCAACAGCACAGCTTTCCAGTTATTGAATCTTCTACAGTACAACAGGACACTGGGAAGGCTATGTTAAGGGCATATTAAGAGTCTGTTTTTACAAAGACCTTGACGTTGAACAGGGAGAGAATTCAATGAGTATCTTCCTTCATCGGAGCCAGTGAGTGAAAGTGATCTCAATGTTTGGCTCTGAAATCCACCACACTGTACTCCATTCCCAAAGGCATTGTGACCTCACGCAGCACCACAGGAAGCAGGAAGTGGCCCAGCCAACCACTGGAGAGTGCTTTTACACCTGTCAGGATGAGCTCATCTCCCTGCAGTCATTGTTTCACACAGTTCACCTTTCATGTCAGCTAAGGAGGACTGGTATATAAGAAACCAAGCCTGGGAGCTGCCCACACACACACACACACACACACACACACACACACACACACACACACACACACACACACACACACACACACACACACACACACACACACACACACACACACACACA
>JACXGM010020453.1:0-17288 GCA_016801145.1 Umbra pygmaea | reverse complement strand
CCAGGCCACCGAATGTAGAAAACACATAGGAGTCAGCATGGGTTTAGGTCTCGACCTTTGATGACACCCACACAACACTTTTCTGTCACTACAATAAATAAGGAAAATTCCTGAAGTACTGAAACTGTTGCACTCCTTAAGAAAATACCAAAATAAATATATAACGAGTGAGTGGCACTTATTTCTGAGAGAAATGTACAGTTTTCTTGCACAAATCAGCAGGGTGAAAGCAATACAAGCTTTAGTCAGATGCTAAATGGCAATAGCAATTTATTTATATTGCACAATTAAATCAGCCCTAAATCACATTAAATACGTTCTGAGGGAACTATTTTGTAAAACCGAAAAATGTCCAATATGAACATATGAGAGGGTCAATTACGTTTGTAGGGAACTAAATTTAACACTCGAATAACGTTCAATATGAACATTAGAAGATCATGACATAGCATGTAAATAGCATAGTTTTTGCTAGGGCGGAGGTCGGGGATGGTGGACGGGCGTATAAATCCGCGACATCCGCGACTTGCATGCCAGTGTTCGCGAGTTCAAATCCAGACCGGAACTTTTTGTGTTTTGTTCTACAGACACGCGATTGTCGGTTTTTGTAATGTTAACCCTAACCTTAATTCTAACCTTAACCTCAGTAACGTCATATCTAATCTTAACCGTTAGTAACCTCATGCCTAACCTTAACCGTTAGTATCCTCCATCCTAACCTTAACTGTGAATGTTGCAATATAATTTCGAACGCTATGGAATGTATGAAATGTTCTCGCATAAATCCGCTAAACGAAATGTACCGGAGCAACGTAATTCAAGTACAAATATAGCCTAATAACAAAACGTACAGTTCAAACGTAAAAACACCCTAAATAGGTTGGCATAGAACGTAATTTAGGTTTTCAAAATAGTTTCCTGAGAACGTAATTTGGGATAAATTCTGAGATTTACGGTTGAATTAAATACAACTCACATTGTTCAATGTGCTTAACAATAACTAGAAATACAAAAGTGACAACAATACAACACAGTACAAATAGAAATGTAAATAAAATACATTCTTCAACATTCTAATATAACAATGAATTACAATGGAAGGGTTCTTCATGTATTAAATGCTTTAACAAACAAAAATGTTTAATTTAGATTTAAAGACAGATCAAGATAAGTTAGCCCAGTCTAATCAAAATGGGCAAGTCGTTCCAGAATCTGGCGGAAACTACCGAGAAGACATGGTCGTCCCTACACTTATATCTTGATTTAGGGATAGACAGGAGACTGATTGGATGACCGAAGTGATCTAATTGGATGGTGTTCAGTCAAAAAGACAGACAGGTAGGGTGGAGACATACCATTTAAAGATTTGTACATAAAAAGTAAAAGTTTAAATCCACTCTGTAGAGCACTGGCAACCAGAGAGGGGGCTTCACCAAACAGATCTCTAGAGTGTGCTGGGCACCCCGGGACCTCCTGGCTGGACAGCAATGAGCCCCGCAAAAGGTTACCAAAGGACCAGCTGTCTGCAGTCCACACACCATGTGAAATGAACTGCCGTTGTCACTAATGTGTCCTCCAAACTAGCCAAAATAAGTGAAGCAATTGTACAGTGTTTAAGGTCCAATGATCCAGGCGTACACATGATGTGCAAGAGGCAATCTAATTGTCAATGTATTGATTTTGGATGTGGTTTCAGATTGAGGTGTCAATCATTTTAGCGATAGCATGAGGAGCACTACCAGCGGAACCCTGAACTGTAAGGACACAAGGTGTGAGACCCCGTGTGCGCATGCAATAACTATTTCATATCTGAGAGCTTTGCATTATTGATGAAAGCATAACATATTCTGGGGTGGGGAACTGAAGATGTTCAGATTCCTCCCCTATATTACATGCTGTAGCTTTTATGAAATGCACAAGATCTAAGGAGCTAAGCTCCTTCGTGGTATAGAAAACGAACAGACATCCTGCACCGTCAAACCATTAAGTGGTCTACTCATTCAGTTATACGAATAAAAGGTCATTGATTTCATTACATTCCGATTCAAATTGTCCTGCCATGTTTCGAATCTCACGTCACCAGAACGTGTCAATTCAATTTGAAACCCCTCTCTGCAACGTATCAATACCGTTTTCTTAACGTTATTTACGTACACAGAATAAACATGAGAGAATCTAGCTATGGTTCTATTTACGTCATGTAAACACGTTCTCCATGAGCTGGGCTGTATTCATCTTTACAGACTCATGCTCTCCAACCACACAAAGGAATGTCATACAAAGGAATATCGTGACGTTCCAAACCAGCAGAAATACTGTATATTCTAATAGGCCTAGTTATTCGTTTTAATAAGGAAGTTAGTTTGCCGTAATCACGGATTGACAGTCTTCGTAAAAAATTGTCATACCTCTTGAAACTGCTATATAACCCTCGTGGGTATTTTATAGTTGTCATCAAATAAAACTGAAGATAAAACATTAAAGAGGTCAAATTATTTAAATGTTGCGATGGTGCAATGTAAAATGCATTTTTGGCAAATAGCTGCTCAGCTCAGTTTAATAATTAATAAAAAACTGAAACGAATAGAAATTGATTGGCTGTTTACAAAAAATGTTGGGCAGCTAAGGTATATGAGCAATATAGGAGTGTCCGAGAACAATGTTGCTAAAGAGCGATTACTGATTCATTGTTGCCAATGAAAGATGGAGTGTGTTAAACAGTCCCCAGATGCTGCAAGACAAAGTGAACGAGCGAACGCTGCCCGTTCATCTCGCAGCAAAACAGACAAGTGCACAGAAATGTAGCGGACTTGAATAGGTCCGAACCGTTGCTCACTGCGTTCCCTTGCTTTTAACTTATGGCAACAACTTCGACACCGTGTCTGTTGTGCAAGAAAAGCATGAGTACCTAACGTTACAGTAGCGAACACATGCTGTACAAACAATAACGACTTAGTTACATAAACGATCAGAGCCAAGTGGATCACTTGATCGTTATCAACCAACACGTCTGTAATGACTGTGCTAGCATCTGATAAGTTACTCTACTGACGGGACTCCTGTGTACATAAACGAGCTGGCCAACTAAATGGACACAAATGCACAACAGCCTCATGTCAATGCAGTAGAACCCAGGGCATGGCTGACAGTTCACTTTTAGCTCAGTATCTAACACGAAAATCGAATAAATACAGCCGATATAAACCAACAAAACTGTGTACAGGATGATAACTTAATATTTGCTCAACGGATCACAGTACAATACAGTAATCACTTAAAGTCCCAGCACGACAGGCTGACACTGAGTTGTCCAGAGTATACCCGGTTTGATCCTGTTCTACGCCGAAACACTTGATATAAATGTGACTTTTCGGTGTTTTTCTCCCCCGCGTTGTTTGTTTTTTTCTCTTAGATGTTCCCTCAACAATAAACATTCCTCTGACAGCGCGGCTCGGTCTGACCTGCGCCATCTTTAAAACAGTCTCTACTAGGCTGCTTACGCTTCTTGGAACAAAGAGCAACAACGGACGCTGTGAGATCAAACTTCTGGGCCAAAACATACCGGAGGAAAGTAAAAAAATACCAGAACATAGCCTCGTCCACTTACCATCATTTTCCTGAATCCTAGTCCCCAAGAGAAGGACTATAATCACGAGACAACGAGGTGTTGCATCCATCGTGGTACACACTTACTCCAGACTGCCTGGCTCAACTTCACTTCTTTCTTTTTCTCTCTCGCTACTAGTCGGTGGAAGAGGAGAAGCCCTTCTGATTGGCTGGGTCCCTACCACACCACACCCCGCCCAGACCAAGCCAACGTTCTCGTGTGGCGGTAAACAAAAAACAATATCTGACAAGACAGTTCAGAGCACTCACACGAGGTAGTGGCAGGGGTGCCGTAAAGGGGGGGAAAGTTAGGACAATTCCAAGGGCCCATGACTGACAGGGGCCCCAAAAAATAGGTAAAACCTACAACAGCTGCACAGAGGGGGCCCAATTTCATTTTTTGTCATGGGGCCGAAAATTACTGGCGGCGCCCCTGGGTAGTGTTATAGATTCATATTTAACTTAACGGACCGAAAGGTTTTAACATTAAGTAATTATATTTTAGAACTGGCGTGGTGTCTTTATTGGTAAAAAGCACTTATGGTAAAATGAAAATGAACAAAAGACCTAGATGGCTTACATTGTCTGTATAAGTAGGCATGAACGTAAATACATGTAGCCTACTGCATTGTGGACAAGAGTTCTGCAAATAAGCCACAGTCTAGAACTGAAATCCACATTTGCAATCCACTTATTTATATGTTGTGTATAGACAACTGACATGACATTTCGACAATTGGAGTAGATTCATGCCAATGTATTTTATCTCTGAGGACACAACTATTGGAACAAATTAATGGAGAAACGACTCAAAATGTTCTGTCTAAAACATAAGTATGTGCCCTACTAAAATAAAAAGAAGTAACTGGGCCATGATGGAATACATGCCAGCATCTGCAGCTCCATTAGATGTAAATCTCCGTTTTGACGCATTAAATTGTCTTGCCCGTTCCACCCTAATGACTCAGTTGCTCATGACCCTTAATGGCAATGTCCGTTTTCCTGGCTATCGAAAATACATGCTCCGACTAAATTATATGCCATACTCGCAGATATAAGGGGTATAAACTCGGCCGTGGTCTGTGCCCATCCTCTTTGTCTCCCTTAACACACCTGTCTCCTTAACTTCTGTTTCCTACTGTCTAATTAAATAATAACTATACCTACAAAAAATATATATAATCCCAGCAACCAATGGGTAGTGCCAAAACCCTAGCACACATGTTAAAATAACTTTTGGAAAATTCATCATTCACTTTGATAGACTGACATGAGATGACACATTTAGTGATTGGTTGGTTTCGTAAAACAACCCTCATTTTGATTCTACGTAAACCACTGTAATAAAGTAATATCAGACTGACATATCTGGAGAAGGAAAGAAAGCGGAAGCTGAAAATCTTGTGAATTCTGAGAACCTTGTTGCACTGTCCGTGGAAGCATGTCGCACTGTCCGTGGAAAAATGTTGCACTGTCCCTGGACACAGGTTGCACTGTCCCTGGAAACATGTTGCACTGTCCCTGGAAACATGTTGCACTGTCCCTGGAAACACGTTGCACTGTCCCTGGACACATGTTGCACTGTCCATGGAAACATGTTGCACTGTCCCTGGACATATGTTGCACTGTCCCTGGAAACATGTTGCACTGTCCCTGGAAACATGTTGCACTGTCCCTGGAAACATGTTATACTGTCCCTGGAAACATGTTGCACATGATTTCTCTGGCCTAAGATGACTGGCTGTGTTTTTCTTTTTCTTCTTCCACATTTTTCCCCCTCCCATCTGTTCTTGTCTAATTTCATCCCACTAATGTGTGCAGTATACTTAACGTTCCCGACCTGGCGCGCGCCAAATTGACGTCATGGGAGCGCCGTAACTATTTATACTCGCATGTGGTGCTCGCGACAGGAGTTGCAGTCTTCTCCTGAACATAGGTGTTGCAACTGAGTAGAGGCTACCGACTTTGATATTTCTACAGACTTAGCGAAATCAGAAAAGATTTGTGTACTTGCAGAGCAGTGTCGTGTACTTGCAAAAAAATTATTTGTGCACTTGCAAAAAAGATTTGTCTACTTGCAGAAAAGATTTGTGTACTTGCAAAAAAAATTGTCTACTTGCAGAAAAGATTTGTGTACTTGTAAAAGAATGTGTGTACTTGCAAAAAAGATTTGTCTACTTGCAGAACAGATTTGTGTACTTGGAGAAAAGATTTGTGTACTTGCAGAAAAGATTTATGTACTTGTAAAGTAAAATGGTGCACTTGCAGAAAGGATTTGTGTACTTGCAGAAAAGATTTGTGTGTTCGTCAAAAGGAGGTGGGAGAGCACTGACAAACATTACAGCCAGCCACGGTCGGTGGATCTTAATTGGGGAGGACGGGCTCGTATTACGCTCAGAACCGGAGTGAATGGAATGTGTGCAAATCAAAAAACAATTGGTTTTGTTCGTTGCGCACCATTCCATTCACTCCGGTTCCGAGCGTAATACGAGCCCGTCCTCCCCAATTAAGATCCACCGACCGCGGCTGATTACAGCCAATCAAATAACGCCATTTCTGTGTCCAGTATCATTGGCCACTTTCATCTGTCCATCACACAAAGAACGACAGCCAGAGCCATAGAGAGAGAGTTGCGTCGTCAACTCCATTCACTTCATTCAACTGTCAGATTTTACAGCAAAATGGCGGATCATGCAGACCCTCAAAAGTTCCAATCAGAGCAACACCCTGTGTCGCCGTAGAGAAGCATTGTTTCAACAGCTATTTACTGAGGTAATAACTTTAAAATCTGAATTACTTTTGAAACCTGCATTACAGACACATTTTAGCTGACGTTATTGAGCGTAAGTTTATAAAATTAATGAAATTAAATGAGGAAAACTAGCTAATGTCAACAGTTAACACATTAGCCTATTCTGTTTTTTTAAAGCATTACAGTAGTGTCAATTACTTTTGTTAATTACTTTCAAACAATATTTACATTATTATTAGATTTGGGTTGAGTTATAGATATATTTTAGGCAATGTTAGTATGATTTTATTGTAGACATTGTAGACATTTGATGTAATAATAATGTTAACAATATCCCAAGAACATACCATATAAGAGCATATCTTGTAGTTGTTAATTGCACTATGCATAAATGCTACTGAATACGATATCCTCACATCACTAGCTTGCATCATTTCTTGTTGTTGGCATCTCCTGTGATAGTCCAATTACTCCTGCTCACTTTGATAAACCATTTCTTCCTTCTCTCACTGTCTGCAGGGAAGCCAAACATCCTGACCCCCTTCTCTGAGCGGGCGGTACACCCCCATGCTGCACATCCAACCATTGTACAAGAAGCTGGCTACAAGAAAGACATGGCTACTAATACAGACACAAATCTTTATCATTATTTTGGCTGACACAATAAAAATTAATATTAACAAATGCACTCTAGTCCTGTTAATGGTTTCACTTAGACTTAGTTAAGTTGAAAAACTGCTTTGGCTTTTCAAAATCACATGAAGTTTAGTATATGATGATTTAACACTGAGTACTGTACGGTAAGTGCAGTTCACTATGTACTCTTTTACTGTGCATTGATGCACCTGAAATTAATGCACTTGCTTTTTATATATTCATTTTATTGTATATTTAATGTATTGAAGTATAAGCCTCTGTGTGCAAAAGTAAAATAAAGGTATTGTCACGTATCCCCTCCATAGTGGATAAAGTAGAGGCAGTCGCAAAGGAGATGCAATCAACCGTTGATTATTCACAATTACAGCTCGAACAAAACAAAGACTGCCACGAGGGGCAAAGCAAAAGATATCTAACCTGATACACAGGAACACATAACATGAAATATTGACCGACACGGGAGGGAAGCAAACACACAAACTAAATACTGAAACTAATGAGGACTAACGCACAACACCTGGGGATAACAAGCAATGACGTAACCTAAACAGAATAACACAAAGCAATGATCGAAACAAACACAAGGGGGAACCAAAAAAACATAAATGAGGGAACAAACCAGAGATAGGACACACACAGGAGAGCAACTCAAAATAAACAAAGTCCCTTCCCAGCCCATCCAGGGCTGGACGTTACAAGTATATTTAATGAAGAACAGCCATTTGAAGATAAATGATGACATTTGCATTGCTGTCAAGTAACTTCTTTTATAAAAAATGACAGTATACTGATCATCATGTTTGCTGTATATTTGATTGCCCTTAACTGGCGTCAGTCATTTGATTAGAAGCAATTAAAGGAGCCCATCAATAAGACTATTAGGCAGCAACCCGCCACTAGTAACTCTAAACCTCTAATTTCAGGTAAATCTTACCATAATCTGCTGCAATGCTATGTTGTAAATATTATCCATCCATCCATTTTCGTCCGCTTATCCGGGATTGGGTCATGGAGACCCATGAACCACGTGACCGTACCACGTGACTGTAGCATGTTTTACCCTCAATTGACGCAACTCTCTTAATGGCTCTGGTCAGGGCTGGTCCCACCTCCTTTTGACGGACACACAAATCTTTTTTGCAAGTACACAAATCTTTTCTGCAAGTAGACAAATCTTTTTTGCAAGTACAAATATATTTTCTGCAAGTGCAAAAATCTTTTCTACAAGTACACACATTTTCCTTTACAAGTACACACATTTTCTTTTACAAGTACACAAATCTTTTCTGCAAGAAGACAAATCTTTTTTGCAGGTACACAAATATTTTCTACAAGTGCACAAATATTTTCTGCAAGTACACAAAACTTCTCTGCAAGTACACAAATCTTATTTACGGAGCTTTGTCTCGTGGCACTGATTTCGCTCCATGATTGCAGCATTGAAGTTAATGTCAACAGTGGCTAACATTATCTTAACTTTGTTTGTTGTTATGAACCATTTACAGTTTTATTATGAACCATTAACTGTGTTATTATGAATCGTTTACTGTACCCTCGACCTCGTCCATGCTTCCTGTTTCCGTTTTGTCGTGCGCCACTGAAGAAAAAGAGTGGTGCGCGCCCTTTGCTCGCATGCTCGAAATCCCCGTGCACCAGCAAAATCTACGTCATTTTGATGACACTTTGGCGCGTGCCCATTCGGGCTGGTGTGTATACTGCACGCTTAACCCTGCTACATCGGCAGCTCCACAACCCCCCCGAAAGATGCAGGATGACAAGGGGAGCTCGCATGGTTGATCCAACCACATGTCGCCAAGCTGGCTTATTCTTTTTGCACTGCTCATCCAACATAGAAGCTTTTAGTCAGCTCATCTATGAACTGATTACGGTCACTACTCACTGTACTTCTGTGATTGAATTTACAGGTGCCTGATCTGCACACAGGGGGTCATTGGAGAGCGATGTGGCAAGGTAGATAAACCAACTTATCTACCCCAAATATCAATCATCCCTATGCCAATTTTTGCTGCATTGTGCTGGAGGCGCGGGCAAAGCCGTAGAAGCCATAGTCAGGCTCAAACCACTGACTATAATGGCGTAGAATATCCAGCAAGGCATCGACTAGATGACCGGCTGTTTTGGTGGCTGGCTTCTTCCCCTATCCCACCACACAAACTCCACCCTTCAGACAAAACACACACACACACATTGTTTTGCTCTGCCCCTCTGTACCCCCACAAAGCCCCTGACCTCCCCTTCAGTACCCCCGGATGGTGACAGAGATTGATGATGGCCCATTGTTTGATGTCCATCTGAGTCCTGTGCAAAGGCCCTGAATTCTCAGTTTTCACATTGTGCAGTGCAATCCCATCCCCCCACAGATGCATACATTAACCCCTCCCAAAAACAAGGGGAATCAATGTGAAAACACTGCTGTTTGGAAAAAAGTGACCGCGGGCAGGCCAGTGATTGCTATATAGACAGTAAACAAAGCAGACAGAGCAGAATGTGCCCCGTCCTAGAGTCATCTACCCAGATACAGCCTAGTAGCTCGTAGTGCAGGGGTGCCAGCGCAAGCCAGGAATGGTTGGGTGCCCATATCTGCCATTCCTATTTTTGGTGGGAGCAACCTGGTCCCAGACCCCCCCCCACACACACACACACGCACATACACACTGTCGTGTGGATGGTAGCCACCATGTTGTCAACAGAGAAGACAGACAAGCAGACATTAAGGCCAGTATGAAAAGTAGATGCTTCTAATAACTTCTGTGTCACTCTGGATAACAGTGTTAGCTAAATGACTTGTGTTAATTTATGAATGAATACATTTATAAGAATAAGTTTAAATATTGTTCTAACATTAGTTTTAATTCAGGTGTTCTAAAGTAATTTAACAGTCTGCACTGATACAGTACCACTGCAACATGGGTTTATTGTGGCCAACTAATATTTTAGCACTCTGCTACAGACTGCCTTCATAGAATGTTTTAGTTTCCTGTAAATGCATCACAATGCTCAGCGCAACCATACCAACCATAGAATACTGTTGCGTCATGTACATGGGGCAATGCGCAGTGCTAACATCATAGATGCTGTAAAGAGGTTAATCTAACTCCACCCAAACAATGGAAATGTCCTAGCAATGTGTACAGAAAAGCTGCTGTGGGGGAAAACATTTCAATCTCCCCATTGACTCCCAGCTGAATTAGCCTATATTGAGGTTATTAGGTTTATGTGTATTTATCACTATATTTGGATAAAAAAACGCATTTGATTCCTGCATGGATGTAAACCGCAATAAATGTTAATGTCAAAATCAACAATCCACTGCATTAGGCAAAACTAAATATGATTTGTTTCTACATCCCCCTACATCCATATGCTAACTATGCTACCCACCAATTCAAATGAGCATTAGCTGTTAGAAAAGGACAATTTCTAAATGATAAGCAGTGAAAACATTAAAATCTAAGTACATGGCTCTGAGCAAACCTAAATGCTTTAGAGGGCAATACAGGATACAGAAAAGAGAATATAGTCTACAGAACCTAGGCCCGAAGCCATGAGTGTAGAAAGAGTTATAACAATTGTGTAGCAGTGAAGTCACTGGCTCATAGTGTTCTGCATCGTTGTGAAACCCAGGGTTTAATTTTTGATTCCAGGGCAACGCAACTGGCCAGAACCATTTAATTTTGGCACATAAGTAATAATGGTTGCCTTGCCTGAGAGCTCCAGAGATTCCTTGTTGTGGCTTGGGTAATTAAGATAGAACACTGAAGATGCATTCCCTCCTGCCTGTAAGAATTCTGGTAAAGACTTCCTGATTAAGCGAGCAATGAAATAAGAAGCAGGATGTTATTGGATGCATCTTAAAAAGCCATATATCTCATTATCGACTATCCCAAGTCCGCTGGGAGTTGCTGCTCTGAAACAGGGCTAAAGTTGATGTCATATATTTTCTCCTTGTTTTCCCTTCCAAACACCTTATAAGGAACAACTTATGTACCTGCCAATAAATTTGTCTATAATTTCACAGTACCTTACTGTGCACTCTGTGAAGTTGTTTGGCTTTGGACACTGGATAAGTAAACCTTGCATGAAGACAAACCTGAATCTAATGTCAAAGCAAAGATTACATTATGTTACTCACCTAATTTAGAATAACAACCTCTTATGTACCTCAAATGCAGAGTTGTAAAAAGTAAAAAGTAAATGTACTTTTCGGGGTTTGGATGAGTTTGCAGATTTTGGGAAGTTCCTAATTAAGACCAAAATGAGCAGGTAAAGGGAGTTCACAACTAACCAGTGATCTATGAAATTAATAGAAAGATAAATAAATAAATATGAATTATGGTCACTAGTTTGTTATTCTCTCCCCTTACCTGGTCATTTAGGTTTTAATTAGGAACTTCCCAAAATGGGTGAACCCACCAGTGTACTTTTACTTCGTACTTTTTACTACTCAGCTCTAATTAATATAGTAATTGTTATAATGTATTAATGAATGTTCAACTCCAAAAAGTCTGTTCAAATTTAAAATTTGTTGGGAAAAGTAGGGCAATTCAAATGTGGGCTATTTTCTTCAGGGAGTGCACAGGGGAGACTTACAGGGTGCTTTCCTGTTCTATTTTTTTTTTAAACTGGCAAAAAGTATTTAAAGCTCTTAGTTCTCATCAATATCATCAAGGCTTCCCATCCATGTTGAACATTAGTGTTTTAACAAATTTTCTTCACATCCCGATTCAGCAAGTTTCTCCAGAGCTTCCTGTAGAAAGCGCAGAGGAGGGTGCTAAAACTTATAAAATAAACCAACAACAGAGCTTATTAGATGTTTCCCTTTGAAGAAAGATGTTAGTTTGCCGCCTCAGCGACGTTTCTTGTTCATCTGCAGAGAGAACGAAACTGAAAGCCTGCAGACATACCAAACACTGACACAGCTGCATCAATACAAATAAAATACAGCGTACTCACTTTGATATTTTAATGATACATTGGTTTCTTATTTCCGAAGAACATCCTTTGTTATTAGGCTATATTAAGAAAAAGGTCTGGAGGTGTAGGCTAATATTTATTCTTGTTTAAAAACTACATTCCTTGTCCTCAATTTGCAAATTCATTCTTATATTCTTTTGTACCCTTCTGATGTCGAAGTTTGACAGTTGAGAGACAAATTCAGACAGAGCTGAAGCACTTTTACTAAAATGACTGTAGTCTTGTGTCCAAAGGTATTAATGGAGGAGTGTCCATTGTTAATTCAACAGATATATCTTATTACATAATATTATCATATTACATGAAATTGATATTCATATTTCAAATATGTATTTTTTGTTATTTTATACTTTATTTGAAGGAGCCAGTGTGGAACGATGTAACAAATAGCTTTGCTGAACGAGAAGATGGCAGGAATCAAATCCATGTTGAAGCAATTTTATACACTGGACCATATGCCCAATGTCCAGCTTTGTTGAACATTTTGCTATATTGTTTGCACATGTCCTTTACATGGCTGTGTGACTAATATCTCTTGGTTCCCTGACATATTTTATCAATATTAGGCTACAATTTATTTTCTGGAGAATGGAAGCTATAGGCTTTCTTGAATGGTTAGTTTTTCAGGTTTACTTATATTGAGGGCAGGTCTAACATACTCTTGCTATTTCAAGTGTGAAACTGTATTTTAACTAGTGAAAGTATCTGTCTGTGATTTCCACCTTTTTTCTCCCGAAACTTCCGGTTGTACACAGCTGTAAAGCAACACACCAGGTGAAAATATTGAACATGTGCAGCACACTAAACGCATCACATCGCAGTCCTGCAAGGCAAACGTACGCTGGAGTTCCACCAGACACGTTGAACATGTTGCGGTAGCGCAGAATGTCATTCATTGTCAATGGAACATTCGGCAATGGTGCGTTTGCCTTGCGGTCTTGCAATGAGTTGCGATTGTTGTACTGCATGAGTTCAACATTTTCAAGGTGTGCGTTGGAGCAGCATTGCAATGGTACAACCGGAAAATACACAAATAGAGATGAACTATAATTTCAATAAATGTATATTTGATCATCTGCTTGACATATCAGAATTCAGTGCACATTATTTTTACTGGAGCTGGTGTGCCAGCATTTTACTTAATTGGTTGCACATGTTCTTTCATATTGGCTGTCGACTCATTGGAATGTTGAGAAGATATTTTTAGCTTCACTTGGTTCCCTGATGTATTTGATCTAAGCACTATTTCTGCCAGGCAATAATGTGTCAGTATAAATCATTTTCTGGAGAGTGGAAGCTATATTTAGATTGTATTTCAATTATTATAGCCTACATTTGTTTGTGTATGTTTTAATTATTTTTTATTGACAGGAGGAGGTACAAGCTAGACAGAGGCAGAGAGGAAGGACATTGACAGTGGCAGGGCACATGTGATGCAAAGTCAGGAGTTAGACAAATACACCAACTCTGGCACTATTTATTAAAGCCCTCTTGTTAGTTTAATTGTGAAACTGTATTTTTACTAGTTAAAATGTATGTCTGTTTGTTTTTTTCTTCTTTTTCTTCGGCCGGCAGACCCATGGAAAAATAGGCCAATTCGATGGCTTCACACAGCCAATGGGTCAGTCGAATCTTCGACAAAGGGCCATCCGCCAGATTCATGACACCCAAACAGTTGTTTTCATGATCTAAAAGACACAGTTCTGGACACATAGAGAGCAGGGCCCTGACTGGACACATTCAATGTAATCTCTCTTCTGCCTCACTCCGAAAAGGTGGGTGGGAGAAAGCCCTCAGGTCCAAAATCGTAGACCTGTAGGAAGTCTTAGTGATTTTGGAAAAAAAGGCTGGCTTCGGTCTCAACAAGGCTCTGCTATTATCACGGATGAACGGACAGTGCAAACAGGTAAGTCACTCACTCAGCGGAAGCCAGAGCAATAAGGAGCGCAGTCTTAATAGACAATAATCTCAGAGATCTGTTCCAGAGGCTGAAAAGGAGGTTTCTGAAGGGCCTCCAGGACCACGGACAGGTCCCATTTTGTGAGTCTCGTCCTCACAGCAGGACGTACACGATGCACCCTTTTTAGGAAATGCAAGACCAGGGGGTGGGTGATAACCAAATAACTTCTCAACCCGTCATGACATGCGGAAATCACTGACACATAAACCTTAATGGTTCCGGGCGATTTCCCCTCTTCCAGCAAATGTGTGACTGCATTGACACCCCAGATATGGGGGTCCACATCACGCGATGCACACCAGCTCTGAAAGAGCTTCAATCTGCATGTGTAATTCCATCTGCACGTGTGCACACTAGATAGTCGGAATGATGTTCACAGGCAGACCGCCGTGTCTTAGCTTTTCATGTTCAGGGCCCAAACCCAAAGGGTTTGGTTAGGACAGGGGGGAGAGCAAAGTCCCCCCGGCCTGGACCAATGCGTCCGGGCGAAACGGGATGCGCCATAGGGGTGCACACAGTATCCCCGACATTTCCGGAAACCAGGCTGCCCCAGGCCTCTCCAGAGCCTCTAGGATTAGTGACACTTTCTCCTGATGCACTCATCAGATGCAGAAGGCCCCACACAGGAGAGAAAGCATATAGTAGGCCCCTCGGCCACGTCGGACCTGCAAACACATCCACCCCCAAATAAGGGTTGTCTGATCTCTTGAGGCAAACATGTCCCCCTGCGTTCTGCCAAACCTGTTCCAGACCATCTCCATTAGGTACAGGTGTAGAGACTACTTTTTCTACAGAGTGACCACAGAGAGTAAGACGGCACCCTACCATCCAAAAGGCGGCACCCTACGCAGGGCAGATGTCCCCATCACTACCCTGGGGTATTGGGAATGATCTTTAGACCAGAGGGAAGAGTGCCCCCTACTGGCCCTCTAACCCCACTTTCAGCAGCACTGGTCTCCCATCCAGGGACTAACCAAGCTTGACCCTGCTTAGCTTTAGAAGCAAACCAGCAGTGGATCATAATTGCACAATCGCAGATGATGATGGCTGAGGCTGCTTACATTGGACAGGGAAGGATTTTTGAAGCAGTTTCCAGTCCTGCTCCTCCTTAGTCGTCCTGGCCATAGCCTCCGCCACCGATTTTCTGAACAGTTTATCTTGCTGGACATTGAGCAGCGGGAGCTTCTGATTTTCCTTCAGAGCGGTGCCAGCCAACCACAGGTGGTGGTGAACCACTATATAAACTGCCATAGTTCTGCCGGAACAGATAGCTACAGCCTGGGCCATCTGTAAGTTGGTCAGAGAATCTCGTCCCAGCAACAGAGAGGAGAGGCCGCCAGCAGTGCAATATTCGATGAAACCCCTAACATTTGCACTGCCAGCATATAAGACTTCTCTGCTAGGGAAGCAGAGACCCTGTCTTTCGCCTTGGACAAGAGAGGCTTCCTGTCTGCAGCCCAGGTGGAGATGGGGAATTCCTTTTGTAATGGCCTCCTTCTTAAAAGTGGACAATGAGAAGGTCCTCCCAGGCCTTCTCCACCTCCACCTGCACTGTGGGTGGGTATGGGATGTAAGTTGGTATGCTCTTGATCGGCTAAGATTTTTTTAGTCAAGCCGTGATATGACTGTGTGAGACTTGATTCCTGCCTGTGTCACTTAATTACAACGTTGCTAAACTAAATTAACACTAATAAAAATATTATTTTTTAATAAAGGTTTTTCCAGCAGGACAAGCTACGTCATGATAGTCAGTGGTTCGAGCCTAACTATGGTTTCTAGGACCTCCAGCGTAAGGCTATTTGCATAGCACTTCCCGGATTCTGGATAGATAAGTTGGATTAAGCATTTTCCCACCATGAATGTTTTTTATTTACATTGTTTTAGTTGTTTTTATTTATGTTTGGGATTTTCCCCAAAATCTCCCTCTCAATTCCCACTGTCCCTGTCTTGTCTCTGCAAGTCCTTGAACAGATGCAGGATGTCACGATGGCCAGGACTGGACAGGGCTGTCGTGGCAGCTAACCTGATGGTGATGGACAATACAGTGCCTTGCGAAACTATTCGGCCCCCTTGAACTTTTCGACCTTTTGCCACATTTCAGGCTTCAAGCATAAAGATATGAAACTGTAATTTTTTGTGAAGAATCAACAACAAGTGGGACCCAATCATGAAGTGGAACAACATTTATTGGATATTTCAAACTTTTTTAACAAATACAAAACGGAAAAATTAAGTTAATACTTTGTAGCGCCACCTTTTGCTGCGATTACAGCTGTAAGTCGCTTGGGGTATGTCTCTATCAGTTTAGCACATCGAAAGACTGACATTTTTGCCCATTCCTCCTTGCAAAACAGCTCGAGCTCAGTGAGGTTGGATGGAGAGCGTTTGTGAACAGCAGTTTTCAGTTCATTCCACAGATTCTCGATTGGATTCAGGTCTGGACTTTGACTTGGCCATTCTAACACCTGGATATGTTTATTTGTGAACCCTTTGTAGATTTTGCTTTATGTTTTGTATCATTGTCTTGTTGGAAGACAAATCTCCGTCCCAGTCTCAGGTGTTTTGCAGACTCCATCAGGTTTTCTTCCAGAATGGTCCTGTATTTGGCTCCATCCATCTTCCCATCACTTTTAGCAAAGTTCCCTGTCCCTGCTAAAGTGTAACAGGCCCAAACCATGATGCTGCCACCACCATGTTTGACAGTGGGGATGGTGTGTTCAGGGTGATGAGCTGTGTTGCTTTTACGCCAAACATAACGTTTTGCATTGTTGCCAAAAAGTTCGATTTTGGTTTCATCTGACCAGAGCACTTTCTTCCACATGTTTGAGGTGTCTCCCAGGTGGCTTGTGGCAAACTTTAAACGACACTTTTTATGGATATCTTTCAGAAATGGCTTTCTTCTTGCCACTCTTCCATAAAGGCCAGATTTGTGCAGTATACGACTGATTTTTTTCCTTTGGACAGACTCGCCCACCTCAGCTGTAGATCTCTGCAGTTCATCCAGAGTGATCATGGGCCTCTTGGCTGCATCTCTGATCAGTCTTCTCCTTGTATGAGCTGAACGTTTAGAGGGACGGCCGGATCTTGGTAGATTTGCTGTGGTCTGATACTCCTTCCAGTTCAATATTATCGCTTGCACAGTGCTCCTTGGGATGTTTAAAGCTTGGGAAATCTTTCTGTATCCAAATCCGGCTTTAAACTTCTCCACAACAGTATCTCGGACCTGCCTGGTGTGTTCCTTGTTCTTCATGATGCTCTCTGTGCTTTCAACAGACCTCTGAGACTATCACAGAGCAGGTGCATTTATACGGAGACTTG
>JACXGM010020452.1:0-17796 GCA_016801145.1 Umbra pygmaea | reverse complement strand
ATGCGTCGGAGCTGAGCCCCGGAGAGCTCCGGACCAATTCAACCACTGATTACAATGAGATACTAGCTCGTGGCCTCAAGATAGTCTATCTCGTGGCCTCAAGATAGACTACCTCGTGGCCTCAAGATAGACTACCTCGTGGCCTCAAGATAGACTACCTCGTGGCCTCAAGATAGACTACCTCGTGGCCTCAAGATAGACTACCTCGTGGCCTCAAGATAGACTATCTTGAGGCCACGAGGTAATAATTTTTTTTTTCTAAGTGGGCCTAGGGGGGCTCCGTAAATTTTCGAACAGAAAAGTATGTCAGCACAGACGAACAAGGTGTTTACATTGGGACATATCGCTCAGGCAATTGTAACACAGTGTTACAATTGCCCCCCTTCTTGCAGCTATGGTAAAATCCCATAGTCTAGTTCAGAACGCTTATATTCACATAGGTTGTTTATGTTACTATGTTAACAATAACTTAGACATCATTAATGGACCCTTTAATTTGCAGTCATCTAAAGTTTAGAAAATTAGGCTTATGTACATCCAAAATGTTACTTTCATACCTGAAAATCCTTTTTTTGTTGAAAACGTCTGCTATGGTGTAATAATCCTGCTCATTTTCCACAAGCAGAGAGAATCCTACTGAGCAAATGCAAAGTAGGCCTACTGTAAGTGTCATCACTAGTTGTGATGAAAACGTCTGCTATGGTGTAATAATCCTGCTCATTTTCCACAAGCAGAGAGAATCCTACTGAGCAAATGCAGAGTATGCCTACTGTAATTCAGTACAGTTCATTTAAAATATATGAATCCTTCGAATCAGTGATTCGGTTAATGAATCTTTTTGTCGAACTGATTATTTCCATTTTGTGCCTTGATGGGACCTCGTTATTTACTGTGAAAGCAGTGCACTCGATTAATTTTCAAGCTATGAACAAAACAAATTAAATGTCTGTGGAGATTTGCTGTTGATCCTCCACGGGTTGACAAATTTTGCAAGTAGTGCACTTGGCAATATTTTGATTTATTTTGGTGAAAACGGTCCAAATATTGCTCCATGTATGCATGCACGCACTTCTGTCTCGCGTGGCGTTAATATAGATTAACGTAATACACATTGAAAATATTCACATGTACTTTTTAAGGGAAATTAAATAGATTTACGAATGACACGTTTTATTCTCGATAAGTATGCTTAAATGAACATATTTTTATAATAAAGGATGTGAACAACAGCCAATAACATCGCAGTTTGCGCACTCGCGACACAAGACTCAGTAGCCTTTCAAAGCTGCGACAATAAAGCCTTTCTGACAAAGATTATGAAGACGAGTTCAATTTCTGCTGCAGTGTGTGGATTATGATAAGTGTGGGCATCTATTTATTCAGGGCATGGTGATGACATCTACAAAGTTATAAAGTTTTTGATTCGGACTTAACACGTAGGCTATACGTAATTTTCTCTTGCAGAAGTGATTCATTAATTGAACAAATCTTTTGAAGCAGTGATTCAGTACACCCAACTCACTAAAAAGGATTAGTTCAAAAATAACGAATCGTTCGTGATTCGTACATCACTAATCACTAGTTTGTTCCTGATTGGAGGCACTAGGTGTGTTACATTTGCCCCCTGTGAACATAGTCCCCGGTCTCTCCTACAGGCCTACACATTATCTGAATGTCAAAATATTTTGAACACTTACCAAAATATGGAGTGTGGCTGACGTACTGCACGGAAAGTTACCAACTTCTATTTCAAGTACCCAACGTATGTTTGAATATTATTACCATGTTTGCAAATCTGGCTGAATGTATTCTGGATTGCTGCAGACCTGAGTTGTAGAGGTGACATAACAGATGTCATAACAATAATAATACAATAGTATGAAGCGCTACTTACCTGATTAGCTACTTATTTTTACCGTCTGGCGCAGCGAATCGTGGGGATTTTCCGTAATTCAGCTTTCACTTTCAGACTCACCTTACAGGTATAGAGAAGTCCTTTGTTGTCAGCCATATCTCCAAATCATGTGGGCACGGACATGCAGTATGAGACCACCCGTGGAAATTTGAAACCTAAGTGCGCTAGACACAATTGTATTTCGTAAAACCAAACATAATTCCTGGATATGTTTATTAAGGTTTCTATATAGAAAAAATGAACCCGAGAGAGCACGAAGGAGATATAATGTCGTACTTATTGACCCAGCAGTTTATGACATTAAGTTAATCATTGTCCTTGATGTGGACGGAGTGGAAAAAGCTTCTTCCACACTGTGTGGTCTTGTATTTAAATCCCATCTCGATATTTTCACGTTGTAGTGTGGCATTCAGGAATGAATTAGCATTATATTGTATTTTTTTACCATTTGATTTACACAACATATTACTGAACCATTTTAAGGTGCAAAATCTTTTATTGTGACACAAGTTAAATAAAATAAACACTCCAGAATGTCTTGTTATTGTAGGCTACCCCTCCCCTTTCATGCTAATTTAGTAGGTATTAAATCATTTTGAAAATAAGTTGTAATGGCTTGTAAATCAAATAAAACATGCAATCTGTACATTTAGAAAAAAACACAATTGTTTTATTAAAAATACGCTGGCAAATGTATTAAATAATTAATAATTAAAATATAAATGAGTTGAAAACAACTCTGGTAGGTTGATGGAATTATTGAAAGTCATATTTTCTGCCTAATTTATGGTAATCAGGAAATACTATGTGAAAATGTGTTGATTTATTTTGCACCACTTGATGGCAGTGTCTCCCATGTTGCTGAAAATGTGTTGATTTATTTTGCACCACTTGATGGCAGTGTCTTCCATGTTGCTGAAAATGTGTTGATTTATTTTGCACCACTTGATGGCAGTGTCTCCCATGTTGCTTCACCTTCAATTTACAATATGTAGTTTTCCAGAACAATAACAAAAGATGTACTTTGCATTAAAAATGTAAACATCACTCTACCTATATTATATATATTTCTTAGTTGTGTACTTACATTATCCTAAATGTTTCCACCAACTTTCGAATCCAGAGAAATTTGTAATATAATTCGAAGACACGGGAGGTTTCATTTTGTCTTCCGTCAATGGCATCATATAAACTTTGACTGCGCTAGATTCTCTAAGTTCCAGGGAACCGCCAAACATAACGTGAATAAAGTAATAATATGTTTAACAATACAGTACATTGTCAGTGAACATTTTTTCTGCCGGAGACGTTAGATTGGAAGGTTGTCATTGATGATGATAACAAAACCCATGATCCCACACTACTTCCCAACGTCATCCAAGTACATGTTTTGCTATTGTTTTGATTGAGAGCCCCCTGGTGGCCAAAAATTACATATTGCATGTTTAAGGACAAGGACAATTATCTAAAAACCAAAAGTTTGAATCTCATTCCAGATTTTTTAGTGTTTGCTGCTTATTATCTTTTTATTTAATTTGATTCTGATTAAGACCTGGACTACCAGCATTAATTAATTTGTGATTATAATGAATCAGTCAAGGACAAAATTGGCACAGAAACCAGTAGACACAGTGCCCTTCATGAATTAAGTTTGACACCTGTGCTCTAAACAGAAACCTTTGCTATACACTTAGAATGCTGCTAATCATTGTAAAAACACATCTGACATTGAAAACAAATGTTGCAACTAAATGTTATTTTACTATTGTAACTGTAAACGTTTTCTATAAAGAGGGGATTTGTAATCGTCAAGCACTCCTTAACTAAGTGTCATTCTATCAAAATTAGAATAATTTGGATTTTTTTTCCATCAGAAATGCACAGCCACTACAGACAAAACTGTTCACTGCTTTCTGACAGCACTATTTCTATACAAGTTAAAGGTGCATTTCACAGTTTTTCTTCCACTGGTTGTAGAAGTGGTGCTGTTGAGCCAAAAATGTGACCCGCAACCTATGTATAAGTGTTCAATGGAGATGCATACTTGTCAGTAAAGCGTAAAAATATTTTTTTTCATATTTTCTTTCAAAAAAAGATATCTTCAATATGTCAACTATCATTTTAACTGAATAACAAAAATTGTTGTTTTTTTAACACAAATAAATTAACTATGGTGAGCCTAGTAAAAGTGCCAGAAGCTACATACATTATGTTCACTTTTACTTTTGGTTACACCACCCTGAGAAAGGTAAGTAATGGATTTCTAAAATCTTACTCAAATTAAAACATTTGGCTTATGCCAGTATTGTTAAACAATAGAACAATAAATATCTCTTTTTCAGCATAGGAAAAAGATAATGAAATGGAGACTATGTGTCACACAGCCTGAGAAATTAGTTATCAAATTCGAGCTGTTTTTACCAATGTAAAACACAGTGAAACTTGTCATTTGCTTCATCCATTATAAACTAGAGCTATAAATAAACTGCTCCTCTGTGAGCATAAACTGAAATTGAGGCTATTTTTAGACTGAAATGATCTGAAGAGAAAACACAAGAGTTGTGTTGCATTATCACATTATTCCGGGTTTAGACAAGTGTTTTGTGGGAGAAATCTGAGTGCATATGGTGATGCAATAGTGTGTGAAATTCGATGTAGTGTGCACTCCAGGCGGCTAGGTGATAGCCGCCTGGAGTACTGCCACACAACACCACCAAGTCTGCGCATCTGCATATAACCTTGCTTCTGCTTCTCTCCCTAGTAGTGTGAAACCAAAACACAACATGGCAAAGCGAACAACAAAAGCTGACAATTTTGTATTTCGTAGAACTGCTGAAAAGACTCTTGTATGTTTTTCAAAGCTGCTAGAGCAACTTGAAGGTCCAGTGTATGGAAAAAATCTGACATGTTTGTTGTTATTTTCCTGTACTGGTGCATGCCTGTGATATGAACGCGTAAGCGATGAGAGCCACCGTGAGCAGATCGGTGCAGACTTTTGCGTTTTTACCCTTAAGACGGGAACACAACTGTGGAGTATTTTTAAGATTTTCACTAACATTTTGTACTTTTTTTATGTGGTTTCATGTTTTTAAGTTAAAATATTTTTATGTTTTCACCCACGAGCATCCTTGTGTAAACAGAACCTGAGTCTTTACGTGGTACACAGTTTAAGATATGAGGTCTCAAGTGGGCTTGTTATTTAAGAAACAGCTGTGAGTTAGACAAAGACTGCTAAGAGATGAATTTCTAATGTGACATACCTATTTGATTTTAAAACATTTGTCTTACGGAAGTATTGGTAAACTATAGATGGAAATAAACTTCTCTTCCTATACTACTATGAAAATTATGTATGTGCCTTTCTTAGAACCACAACCTTAGAACTTAGCTCTTTTACAAAAGACATTGTAGTGTACGGAGTTCCTGTAGTAGCCTTCTCTACCTGGCAAAATGTTGAGGGAGAATATCTCAGAATTTCTTTTACAAGTGTGTCAATATTTAAAGCATCATACAAGTTGCACTGTTCCTCCAATTACAGTGATTGATATGCCATTTGAAAGCTCTGAATCTGTACTTTCATAAATTGTAAAACAAAAACATTTTTGACTTTTGTGATAAGCCCAGATTAGCTGGTGTTACAAATTTTTCCTGAAAGTTGTGTACAACATACATTGCCATCCAGGATAACTGGCACTCCACTTGTACCCTGTTATGTTTATAAAATAATAACCCCTGGCCACCGTAATGTAGTTGTCCTTTGAAGCAGTGACTTAGCCCATTACGCCACACAGAGCCCCATAATATAATATAGTTTAAAATATGTTTATATCTTGCATGTATTCCAACTGTCATTCTTTCATCTACAATTCTGCGGATGAATTCGCGATTAATGTCATAATGTTGTGGAGATATGGAGACCAGAGCAGGGAGAGGTGTTCTTCAATTTATTTGCGAACACTTTCCAAAACGATAAACAACTAGGCTAAAATTTGCCGCTACAGAAACAGGGTGACTGTTCTGCCAAAAACAATAAACTGTAGTATCTAATATGACAAGGCGACAAACACTCAGTACTTAACGCATAATACTCGGCATGAGATAATCACATCGTTATCATAGGTTTCACCTCCTTTGGATGATTTCTTACAACACAATAATGTATTGGGTCACAGGAATCGCTCTCTGAACACATACAGGTTTTACCTCCTCAGGACGAACACTCATGAATACATATAACATTGTATTGGCGGCAGTGTATAATCAAGCTCTTGTAGAATCTTAAAAAGGTATAAGTCCAACACATAGTTCACAAATAAACCAAATACTATACATTTACAGTATATATACACACACACACATCGGTTTTATGCCACAACATTCATATAGTTCCTGAGATGTCATGACAATTACATTACATTAATAAAGAAGGCTGATGTTATGATGTTATGAAAAACAAATCTATGGTTGTAGTTTTTAGTTTGTCATTTCAACTGCTGATAATGCCTCACATATCTACATACGCAACTGTATGAGGTGTATAGGCTTTTAATGGCATTGCCCTTTATTGGTATGGCAAACATAAAGTACACAAATTGTTTTTCATGCTTAATCTTAGGGGGTTTATTAGTAACAAACAAAAAAAGAAGTATGTCACGAAGCTGAGGAGAATTTTGCAATCTAACCAAGATATACCTGTGATGGTGTGGGTGTTAGAAGGAGGCAGAATGCAGGATCTTGACTCTCTTTTTTGTAGATCTTGATATGAACCAATCGGAAAACAATAAATCTGTACGCCTCACAAGGTGGCTATTACTCACTGTACACTTAACTTAGTATGACACGGAAGAGCTGAGTTTATATAGAGTTAAACCTTTTCAGGACGAATCCTCACACAGCAGCAATTACTTACAGTACATAAAGTGGTACAGGCATGAAATAGTAAATCCTGGGTATACGTAGATGTAAACAACAGGAATTACTCACAGTACAATAACATAGTACAAACACGGACAAGTAATCACTGGCTATAAGTAGATCTAAACCCTCTCCTTACATTACACAGGGTACAATGACACACAATGAACAAGGGAGCAGAGGCAACAGATATACAAACACTAATTGGAGACAAGGAGCAGCTGATTAGTGGATAAACAAAGACAAATGTGATAAAGTCCAATGACTGAAATGAATAAAGTGACATGTCCTTTCTGGCTACAGGGTGGATCCAAACCCCCCCCATGGCACAGTCCCCATCCTACACTGTGACAATACCAAAGATTAACTACCTTCTGTTTTCAGTACTTTCTAATTATATACAACAGCATTTGCATTGGTTCAGTGAATATATATACACAGTATCTCACAAAAGTGAGTACACCCCTCATGTTTTTGAAATATTTGATTAGAACTTCATGTGACAACTGTAATGAATACTTCCAAGAGGTAAAAGAACAATAGGGTTTATTCCAAACAGGTTAGTAACCAAAAAGCAGGCAGTCACTGATCAGGCGAAGGAATAGAGGATAATCCAAAAACACAAGACTGAATAAACAATGCACGCGTCAGGCCAGAATAACAATCCAAGAATATAGGCGAAGGTACAGAGGATAATCCAAAACACAATACTGAATAAACAATGCACAGGTCAGGCCAGAATAACAATCCAAGAATATGCTCAGTAGGAAGAAAATTGATTACTTACAATACCTCCCGAAGAGGCAATAGTGTGTGTAAGCCTTATATACAGACAGGGTGAGAGCACGTGTACTGAATTTGGGTGATTGAGTCCGGGTTATGGGAATTGTAGTTCTGAGCAGTCTAGAATAGGGAAGCTGTAGTTCTCAGGGAAGGGGAACTGGGGAATGTTACAAGAACACTGAAGAAATGTCACTTTGCTACAATGTAAAGTAGTGAGTGTACAGCTTGTATAACAGTGTAAATTTGCTGTCCCCTCAAAATAACTCAACACACATTCATTAAGGTCTAAACCTCTGGCAACAAAAGTGACTACATCCCTAAGTGAAAATGTCCAAATTGGGCCCAAAGTGTCAAATGTCCTCTTCCACTCCTCCATGACGACATCACAGAGCTGGTGGATGTTAGAGACCTTGTGTTCCTCCAATATCTGTTTGAGGATGCCCCACAGATGCTCAATAGCGTTTAGGTCTGGAGACATGCTTGGCCAGTCCATCACCTTTACCCTCAGCTTTTTTAGCAAGGCAGTGGTCGTCTTGGAGTTGTGTTTGTGGTCGTTATCATCTTTGAATAGTGCCCTGCGGCCCAGTCTCTGAAGGGAGGGTATCATGCTCTGCTTCAGTATGTCACAGTATGTTGGTATTCATGGTTCCCTCAATGAACTGTAGCTCCACAGTGCCGGCAGCACTCATGCAGGCCCAGACCATGACACTCCCACCACCATGCTTGAATGTAGGCAAGAAACACTTGTCTTTGTACCCCTCACCTGTTTGTACCCCTCACCTGTACCTCTCACAGGCTTTCTTGTGCATCATCTTTAGAAGAGGCTTCCTTCTGGGATGACAGCCATGCAGACCAATTTGATGCAGTGTGTGGCGTATGGTCTGTGCACTGACACTTATAGCCTAGGGCATCTTTATGGAGAGCAACACATTTTTTTTTCAGATCCTCAGAGAGTTCTTTGCTATGAGGTGCAAGTTGAATAATGGCTAATTGGGCCAAATTTGGACATTTTCACATAGGGGTGTACTCATTTTTGTTGCCAGCGGTTTAGACCTTACTTGCTGTGTGTTGAGTTATTTTGAGGGGACGGCAAATTTACACAAGCTAAAATGTTATACAAGCCGTACACTCAGTACTTTGTAGCAAAGTGTTATGTCTTCAGTGTTATCATATGAAGAATTATAATCAAATATTTACAAAAATGTGAGGGGTGTACTCACTTTTGTAAGATACTGTGTATATATATAGATATATATAGTTGTGTGCAAAGGTTTAGGCACCCATGACAATTTCCATGACTTTCATTTATAAATAAATGGGTCTTTGGATCAGCAATTTCATTTTGATCTATCAAATAACTGAAAGAAACAGTAATATTTCAGTAGTGAAATTAGGTTTATTGGATGAAGAGAAAATGTGCAATATGCATCAAAATTAAACAGGTGCATAAATTAGACGGGTGCATAAATTTGGGCACCCCAAAAAAAATAACATCAATATTTAGTTGAAATAACAGCCTCTAGACACTTCCTATAGGATTCTGTAAGAAGGTATTATGGACCATTCCTCCTTGCAAAACATCTCCAGTTCAGTTAGGTTTGAATGTTGCCAACGAATCACTTCAAATCACCTCACAGATTTTCAATCATATTCAGGTCTGGGGACTAGGATGGCCATTCCAGAACATTGTACTTGTTCCTCTGCATAAATCCCAGAGTTGATTTTAAGCAGTGTTTTAGATCATTGCCTTTTTGAAATATCCAGCCCCGGCGCAACTTCAACTTTGTGACTGTTTCCTCCAAGTACAGTATCTGCTGATATTGAGTGGAATTCAGGCAACCCTCAACTTTAACAAGATTCTCAGTACCGGCACTGGCCACACAGCCCCACAGCATGATGGAACCTCCACCAAATTTTGCTGTGGGTAGCAAGTGTTTGTCTTGGAATGCTGTGTTCTTTTGCCGCCATGCATTATGCCCCTTGTTATGACAAGATAACTCCATCTTTGTTTCATCAGTCCACAGCACCTTCTTCCAAAATGAAGCTGGCTTGTCCAAATTTGCGTTTGCATACCTTAAGTGACTCTGTTTGTGGCGTGCGTGCAGTAAAGGCTTCTTCTGCATCGCTCTCCTGTACAGCTTCTCCTTGTGCAAATCGCACTGAATTGTTGAACGATGCACAGTTACACCATCTGCTGCAAGATGATGTTGTAAGTCTTTGGAGGTGGTCTGTGGGCTGTTTCTGACTGTTCTCACAGACTTCTTTGAGGGTCCCATGTTGCCACTCTTCAAAAGAGAATCAAAGAGAACAGCTACTTGCAATTGGCCACCTTAAATACCTTTTCTCATGATTGGATGAACCTGTCTATGAAGGTCAAGGCTTAATGAGCTCACCAAACCAATGGTGTGTTCCAATTAATCAGTGCTAGGTAGTTACAGGTATTCAAATCAACAAAATGACAAGGGTGCCCAAATTTATGCACCTGTCTAATTTCATTTTGATGCATATTGCACATTTTCTGATAATCCAATGTACCTCATTTCACTGCTGAAATATTACTGTGTCCTTCAGTTATTTAGTAAATAAAAATGAAATTGCTGATCCATTCACCCAATTATTTATAAATGAAAATCATGGAAATTGTCAGGGGTGCCTAAACATTTGCATACGACTCTGAAAAGAATTGCATAAGAGCTGAAAGAAGCAAGCAAATAAATAGTAATTAAAAAAGTAATTACGTCTATCTATATTCTGCTTTCACTTCATGTGTGTAAATGTAGCATTACACAAATAGTCTCTACCAATCCTGCAAGAGGCTGTTAGTGTTTAAGGCTCTCAGTATGAAATAAACCCTCTCCTTCAGTAATACACAAGAGTGTCAGGAAATAGAGTAGATGAGGCGAACATAAATATGCAACACATTTTTAATTCCAACACCTCGTTTGATGACTAATCTTGTCCTCAGCAGGACGCCCAGGTGAAATGTCATTCTATCCATTCTTCTACGTTGTCACAAAAATATTTGCGCTAAATATTTTGGAAAACAACCTAAAGCTATTTTGTCCTTCTCTCTTCATTTTGTCAGAAGAGATTTGTGGGATGTATTAGAGCCATGTGCAGTAGAACTCCACATGACGATTCAGACCGTTGGGCTTTTAGACCAGCCAGGGTCACAGACTTCAGCTGGATGGTGGTGTATGTAAACAGCAGCCCGAACTGTTGCATTATAATCCACTGAGAGCTTTGCCATTTGAAAAGAATATATTAATGCTTAAGTTGCATTCAAGCGTATTAAGCACACCCAATTCTTATGATATTTTACTAAATTCAATATGTAACATAGTATCAAACTAACTGCAGAAACATTATAGTATTTTTATTATATTGTTAATATTAATATATTATATTATTTCTGAAGGTCAAAACATTCTAAATGATTAATGTATTACACAATTGCATGATTAAGGCCAACTTCAAATTATTTTGTTTTGCTGTATATTTTGTTATATAAAATAACAAAGGATTAAATGATCTCTTCATTCAGATGCCTTTTAGGAAATGTGAAAAGATATGTTGCCATCTAATAATTTTTGGAGATGTCTTTTATTTTGAATGACATGGCAGAAGGAAGCAGAGGTTAGGGAATATAGAGGGAAACCAATAGCAGGTCGCAGAATTAGGTGCCCAAGCCAAGGCTCAAAACACATTTACCAGAGGACATGCCTGCTACACCAAATGCTGGTACATATAATAGTTTGTTTAATGCATTTTGAAATTAATATGTAACAGATTTGTAAATCTTTTGAAAACGTTCATTGATTTATTTTTACCAATGTACATGTAGTGTTTGGAAAAAACTTTGAATTTATCATTAAAAAACATGCCCTGATCACCACAAAAGTATACACATCAAAAAGTTTATTCTTAGATGCGTTTTCTTTCCTTGACAGATTCATGGAGCATTTAAAAAGGCTTGTCTGGTGTGTTTATTCATGCCACCTAAAGCTAAATTAAGGTTATGCACAATAACAGAGGGCCCTGCCAGACAAGCAGTGGCTAGGGCTGCGAGGGTTGTGTAGTCCTAAAATAACACACCACCCACATTTGGCATCACATCGCTCCTCTCCTCGCTGCCCTTCTGGCACCAAGGATGAAATGTTTTAGCCCAGCTGTGAGCCATGGATCCAGAGAAAGATCTCCAACATATTTGCATGGAGCAGACTAGTGGCTGAGTTGTAGTAATTGTGTGTGTTTCCAGTCTGTGTATATATTATGTTGCAATTACTGTTAAATCAGGCTCAACTGTAACAGCAACCAAGGTCTCAGTTTCATTCCCCTGTGTAAATGAGAAAGAAAAACTGACTCAACGATGAATCCAGTTGACACAGGGCTACACTATATATCCTAGAATGAAATGTGATGGTAACACGGAAATAATGGCACAAAAGATGAATAACAGAGGAACTGAGTAAGCATAAAAATTATCAGTACTGAAAAAATATTTTTTACAAACACTCTACAGTAAGTCTTTCAGTACAAAAATCTGCCATGAATCCAAAATGAATATAATAGCCACAGATCAGACTGGATCCCAGTCTGGCTCAGGCCCATTCTGTAATAGGCATTTTGTCCGTTTTTAGACAGTCCTGCAGCAACTGCCCATTGCAATAAGTCACTGTGACTGACATGGGTGAATGGCTGGTGTCCTATTTAATTCACTGCAGTTTGTCTGTCACACTCAATTCATTTATGTTCATTGAAAATGTTGAGACATTGATCACTGTCTTCGGAGAAAGAAAATAAACTTGACATGAAAATCCTATTTAAGTACTGTAGATTTTTTTATATAGATGTTTATACAGAGACATTATAACCAATTTCTGAAAATATAAATAATTTTGTCCATAATATGCAATCTAGTTAGATATTGTAAAATGTAAATTTTGCTATTCTACTATTTTCTATATTTTGTATTATTTAAGGGGATGTTTTCAACCAATGGATCCAGTGTGTTAGTTTCTAAAGTTCACTAGTCCTAAAACATTGCTTTTGTATCTGTTTGTAGTTTTGAAAAAAGTTACATAGTGCAGGTTTAAAGTCTACCAATCTTGCATGATTTTGCTGTGTTAGCAACCGATAGACTTTGACATGCCGGCAAAAGGTGTGATTACCGGTAGATACCTGAGCCATTTCTGTCCAAGGCAGTACCAGGACAGGGGTGGTAATATGAGCCAACTTGGTGGGGCTATAAGCATCGGAGGACAGGAAGATCGGGGCTTGTTGATGAGATACCTAAATATAAAGTGGAAGAGATTTTGGATAGGAGTTTGTTTTAAAGGACAATTCCGGCGCAAAATGAACCTAGGGGTTAAAAACACATGGGTACCGAGTCGACCGTTCTCTGGGATATGTTTTCATGCTAATCGAATGTGCCCAGTTTTAGTGCGAACTGATAATTACCTTATAACGGTAGTCGCTATTTAATACCACCAACAAGACTCAAAATAGCACCACACTTCCAGCATAATGAGGGTCCCTACATGCAAACCAAAGCATTGAGAACTTTGTAAGTGTACAGACAGTTTATTAAAAATATAGTTTAAAAGACAGTACCATTCGCATATACAGGCATTCGCCATCTTGGGAAAACAGACTCGACCAGTCGAACCACAAACACCGTGCTACGTGAGCTGAAATTGTGTTTGATTTTAGTTTGCATCGCCAGCTGTAAGTCTTGCTCATTGATCTGCATGAATAACCGAAAAACCTCTTGCCATGGGAGATTCCAAGTCACAGTTCAGCTCACGTAGCACGGCTTTCGTGGTTCAACTGGGCGAGTCTGTTTTCCCGAGATGGCGCCTGCCTGTAAATACGGCTTACGGCAACCAAGCAGAGAGAGCAACAGAGAGACTGATAAAACACAAAACAGCAGAATTTATACAGAGGAAGGGCATGATGGAAACTAGGTGCACCGGTTTGTGCACAGGTGACTCCGCGTGGTAGGAGGAGGCCCCCAAATCAAATTCTGCTGTTTCCTACTGCCTAAAGGTCGTCATGTTCCACAGCAGTACAATCTGTTGGTGTAAGGGTGTCAGGATGAGGGGTCTTCAAATCTTTTTCTCAATATAAGCAGGATTTTTACACTACCTCCTGGCTCCAGCTTCAAAGGGATAGAGATCAGGGGCCTCGTGTATAAACGTTGCGTACGGACGAAAAGCTTGTGTACGAAGGTTTCCACGCACACGGTGTGATGTATAAAAATCTACTTGATGTGAGAATATGCGGGCCGTCACGGAAACTTTTGAGCAGACGTGAGAATGTGCGGGCCGTACGCAAAGTATTGTCTTGCTCAGTAACGTGACAAATTTTAACTGAAATGTGACATAACTCACCAAACATAAATAAAGTTTCCACTACAGTTACTGTCAAACGTCTATGACGTTGACTATTCTAAAAACGTAATTACATCAGCTAATAAAAGTTTGATCATTGATGTGGATCACTCACATCAAAATGCCAAAACTGCCACAACTTCTGTTATAACCTAACTTGAGGTTTTCAAACGAACAACAAAATCATTCAGAAAATGCATGTCAACCTATGTATAGCCTATGGTTAATACTGCACGCAGCACTGATTACTTACCACAGATTAAATATATACTCGCTGTGCTTTGCAACTACAAGATTGGCATCGGAAAATACTATTGTCTCTGTGAGCCTGACTCTGGCTCATCCATAACGCACAGGAGGCATGACGCACCGATCCAACTCCCAAGGATGAAACGCAGTAACAAGTGAGCAAAATCACTCACGTGTGAAGCTCAATTGATCTTGTGGATTATGTGTAAATAACTGATTAAGGTCTGGGAAATTAGGTGTAGCCTATAAAAGATGATGTTATACTTGATGCGCAATGGCTGCTTCGGCCAGGGCTCGAAATACAAGGCGTCCCGCTTTATATAGCATAGTATAAAAATATGTTTGGGACGGTTCATAACCACTTTGGGACGTTTACGGGACGATGGTCAGTAAAACATAGCTAACTTGCATACAACACTGGTTACTAACGTAGCCTATAGCTATGTTTAAAAACAAGATGAAGCAGTTCATAATGAATGATAAAAAGATTAAATATAAAAAATAACATATTTTCACTTCTCCACATCTAAAGAACACCAATATGAGATTGATAGTCTCCCAACGAGCCGCTTTATCAAATTCTCACCTGACGCGAACAGTTCTTGTAGTAGGCCTATGTTTGAGATTAATATTTAGCATAATGGTTAAACATATAAAGAGGGAAGATCAAAAGTTGCAAAATATGATTGTGACTTCGGCTGTTTTGAAAATGGAACACAAAAGAAATGTATGTTTAATGCAGGTTTGAATGGCATGTCGGACGTTTAAAAAATAATTTGCAATGATCGGATATTGACTATAGGGTAAATTCAAGGTGATATAGGCTATGTAATTGTTTAGGTTATGTAAATATAACATTTTAGAAAACAATTCCAATTTTGTTCAAATAGGCACATTATTATTAGAATGCAAATTATACCGGGCCGGACAGCAGGCGAGATGCTATAGAATTTCAATTGTCTGTAGACTGGCTAACAGTAGCTCTAGAAAATGGTAGTATGATCTTCTTGGCCTGGGATTAATACATATTAATTGAAATGTGCAAAAAAAAAATATTTTATGAGATTTTTGCATTTGTGGAAAAAAGTTAAGCCGCGAGGCCTGCATCTGCATATTAATTTAGGGGAGGAGGCAAGGCGGGATCAGTACGTGGCTCGTTCACGTGCGGTCAATCTCACATTGATTGTGGTTTATAAAGGAAAGGTGTGCAGGACCTGGCGTACGACCGGTTTTATACATGTGAATTTTTCTGTGCGTACGTACTTTTCCAGTTTTGGCCGTACGCCATCTTCTGGTATGTAAGCTGCGCAATCTTTTATACATGAGGCCCCAGAAGCTTTGGGTGCCATAAACAATTATTGGCACCCTTGATAAAGATGAGCAAAATAGGCCTTAAAAATTGCCAGTGGAAGACTGGGACTTCAGAATTAAGTTTGTTTTTCAACATGACATGTAAATAAAATCTTTGTAATTTAACAATCTTTAACAAAGCATATAGAAACAAATCTCAAAACAGGATTGATAATGCAACAGATCTTTATAATATGTTGCTGACAAAAGGCCTAGTTATCCTTTGCACTGCTGTCTGTAGTGCCTTTTATCTACAAGTGATTGAAGTGACATTTAATATTTGCCGGAAAGGTTACCTGCATGACCGTCAGCTGTGGTAAATACGAGCACTTCATCACTAACAGAAGAGAGGTAGCATTGGGTTCTAGACTAAAGAGCAATGTACCCAATGAAAGTGCCTGTTTGACATATTGTTATTCCATAAAGCATACAGAAGCTTGCAATTCTGTAGTGAGGATGTTGTTCTCCCTGATTAAATTAACTTAACATAGTTTACGCTGGTGTGGTTAGTAAGAGCATTTGAAGGATAAATTATCATAGAGATGTTAAAGAAAAGGCAGATAATAATAGTAATCAAGTCCTGGTGGGTAGAAAAAGATATTCCAATGAAAGTGCACATGTCCTGGGTTTTTGGACCATGGTCCTATTTATGCATAATGACCATGATATAAAAGTTGTCTGCACTACTAATGGAGAGACCCCCTCACACTATCCAGTTCCTGCTTGGCAAGAGGAGGCCGAAAGTGACATTATAGATGGAGGATGCTAGGTGGGTGGTTGGTGCTGGAATAGTTAAAGGGATGATGTGGTATATAACTTGACCCATTAAGTCTAGCTTTGAAGGACCTGTTTGAAGCTTGTGGGAGAGAAAGATTAAAGTGGGGACAGAGCACAGGGCAACACAAAAACAAATATTCCTTTGACCAGCTGAAAAAAGCAGCTGATGTGCCTCACATTAATGCCATTCTAACAAAAGGCACTTTTAGATCGACAGACATGTAAGTGGCCGTCTAAAGAGGTTGACACTTTGTTCTATTAAATGGAACAAATTACAAATCAAAGCAGAAAAAAAAAGGACTTTAGGCAACAAAAAATGGTAAAAGTTAGTGCACACGGCAACGATTGTAGGGCTTGCGTTCGCTCAGCGTCCAGAATATCTCGCCAACTCAGCTCATGCATTTTGGACCACCCACTGTTAGCGAGCGTCTAGCAACTCTTCTAGTAGTATCGGTAGGATGAGAATCCAGATGCTAGTTGCTACCTCTGACAGAGGAGTGTGCAGGGGTGTCATGCCCATAGAAACTTTTTGAGCCAAGTAGATTTTCTTTTTAATATCTGTATTTGTGGGCACCTGTTACTCTGTGGTGTGCACACTGTTCCCCCTTAAAAAAATAGGTGCATGATGTTTCTGGGAGTGCGTGTATGTGCAGCCACCTTAAGATTGTTTGTGCAATAAATAAGGCTTCAATCTACAGTTAGGACTCACATTTTTGTTTTTATATAAAAATAGCAATTACAAACAAAATGCAGTTGTGGTAAACACACAGCTTTGACAGTCCCACGGTACTGTGCCAAGTATTAAACAAAAAACAATACAAGTATAACATTAGAAAACATTAGAATTAATACAAATAAACATTTACAAAATAAAAAGCAACAACAATGTCCTGTTTTGTCCAAAAGGTAATTTACATCTTGTTAAGTGGTGATACACTGAGTTAATTATTTCAGATATGTTCAGTGGGTCAATTTTCCTCATGTGTGAATATGCAGCAGCTTGTAACCACTTTCCCAATAAAGTAAAAAGCAAATGCCAGCACTGAGACATTTTCATGAGTAGGACTTCAGCAGACGTGTATTGCACCAGTGCAAATCATTCAGGAGGTGCGCATCCCACCACATCAATAAGGCCACAAAAAATAACATATGAACACTTTGACTTAATAAATACCCTAGGTTCACTCAACTAGGGATTTTGCCCATTGATTGTAAAAACTATAGTCTCTTGCCATATGGCCTTATAAAAGCATAAAACTGAATGTAAATACATTGGCAAATATAACAGTTAAATTAAATGAAAATAACATTGTATTGGGGCCTGTTTCTTATTAACATTACTAGATGGCAAGGCACTCCAATAAGAATATTTCAAATTTGGGAAACAGGTTGTGTGGCCTCATTTTTGTGTGTTTC
>JACXGM010020451.1:0-17796 GCA_016801145.1 Umbra pygmaea | reverse complement strand
ATATATATATATATATATATATATATAGATATATATATATAGATATATATATAGATATATATATATATAGATATATATATATATATCCCTCTCCAAAGACAATGAGCACAAGCAAATTAACAACAATAACATCTAAGTAGGGTTTTTTATATTCAATAATGTTCTCTGCATTAATTTGAGCTCTAAAGATTTCTCAGTTGGCTCCACCTTAAAATATTCTTTAACCTATGTAAAGTTTGATTGAAATAGAAATTGTTCCTCATTTATAATTTCCCACACATTGATTTTACCTTTGAAAACATAGCTTACATGATACAAACTAAAACTATACACTCTGCAGACCTTTATTTAGAAGGCAACATGAAAAGGACAAGTCTTATTGTTGCAACAAAACGTGACTTTTGACTTGAAAACAATGACTTGGTCCCACCTCTGCTATTCACCCTCTATAGTGAGTAATTACACACAAACAGACGGTATAGCATTTAGGGCTGCAACTAATAATTACTTTGATAATCTATTAATCTGTCAATTATTTCTTCAAATAATCTGTCGATTTATTTAAAAAACAAACTGTTAATCCAAATTGACAATTTTAACACAAATAACAGACCTAAATATATGTTGTACAACAAGTGCAAAAAAATACAGGTAAAGGCCTGTAAGCCAGGCAAGTCAAGTCAAATCAAGTCATTTAATTTATATAGCACATTTAAATGAACAACAGTAAACCCAAAGTGCTATACAGGTAGAGCAGGGAAGGCAAACAGTATGCCTAGGCAAAGGTAATGTCACGTAGATGGAGGAAGGAGCCACACACACAGAGTCAACAATACAACTTAGGTTGTTTAATAAGAAACTGATAACAACCACTGTTTACTTAAACAAAAGTGTGGCGAAATCACATTAACACTAATACAGCTAGTACAATAGCTTCTGAATAATACTGACTCAGTAGATGAACAAACATACATATACTTGACTACTATTACATATAACAACTATGTTAAGCAATGAACCAACACAATTACAGCAAGAATCACCCACGACACTCCAGTTCAGTGGACTTATATAGATCCTATAACAAGACACAGCTGAACTTAGTTGGTCCTGATGAGAGTGTGTGGGTGCGGAGAGGGGAGCGATGACATCAGAAGACAAGGGACTCCGACCGCCTGATCCTGTTCGCGCCAGTAGAGGGAGCTCCAGGATCTTCATTGCTTACAGGTAAAAACAAATAACATAATATAAAATAATAACAACAATAAAAACAATGTGACCATAGAGAAATAACATTAAGAATTATAGTGAATGAAATGCAAGACAGTAAAAGTGCATCTTCAGGTTTGACTTAAAACTGACAATTGAGTTACATGGTTTGATATGGGGTGGGAGGGAATATATACAAGACACTTCAACAATTGTTTTAAATATGAGAAGGATTTTCAGATGATTGTTAAATTGTGCTAATCAGTGTACGGTAGTAATGGATGTCCATGTGAGAGGTGTAAAACTATATTGTTGTGACACCTAACATATGTCACAACATTTGTTGAATCAGCATTTAAATATGTTTTTTTAAAAATTCTCCCCATTTTGCAAATATTTTGAAAGAGTATCAGATGCCACACAAATGGTGTGACAGGCATAATTAACACTGCTAGGAAGCTTCACTCTGGTCTGAGCTGTTCCTTTTAAGGTTGTTGATAAATGCAAAGGCTTTCTAGCTGGAGAGTAGGGTTCAATTCCCACCTATGGAGATGGTGCCCAACTGCAGAGCAGGTCTCTCAGCTGTGAGGGACTATCAAATGTTGAATGTGACAAAAAGTAATTTAAATTTGAACAATTATCTCAGTTAACGACATTAGCCCTGCCCATTTCAGTTCCTTGGGTTCCTTTGAAACAGCAGCAGATCCTCTTCGTCTGATGGTACATGTAATACAATTCTCAGGTTACATTCTGCCCGGTAAAAGGAAAATGCTTCTGCTGTCACTAGGTGAAATGTAACCACAGAGAACCCTTTTTGGGTTCTTTTCATAAAAGTGTTGTAATTGTTATGAGATCTGTCGTATGGGACATCTGAGCACTGCAACTAAATTCAGTCAATTTGCCAATCGGAGTGTGAGATTCAACATATACCTTGCATACATTTTACATCTTAAAATGATGTACTGTATGTATACATCTTCCAATCTCACTTCACTAACACAAAATCTCACAGGTTATGTGATACACACTTGTTTTTCATTTTAACTTTATGGCTGAATGAGGTGTTTACATGAGTCATATTAACCATTTCTACATTATATTTTAGATTTCAGTTATTTAGTTAACTCTTATCCAGAGCGCCTTACATTAAGTGAGGGTAAAATGTTAGGATAAATTGCCATGCTTGAGGACATAAAAAAGTTTGTTGCACTTGGTAATCAAACCGGCAAACTTTTCCTCATGTGCTTGATTCCAACACACACCCAGATATTACAGAAGGACACATCATAAGAAATGGAATCAGAAGGATATACAGGCTGCAGTCCCACTTCAAACATACAGGGGGAGATCGACACAGCTGGGCACAGAGATGGAGGAAGAGGAGTTCAACCGTCTCCATGCCTACTTTGGCTACTATCCTCCAATGGGGCCTGGGGAGGAGCTACATGTAACCCATCTAAAATGCAGAGGGCCAAAGTATTGTGATTGCTGTGATTTTCCATACCCCTAGATGGCGCTGCTTCATGTTTGTTGGCTGAGCCAACTTATGTTGCGTAGCTAGAGAAGATAAACAATCTTTTTTCTCTCTTCTCTTCTTTTCAAGTTCTTGAGAAGTATATTCTATATAATCATGTTTAAATACAGTTTGGACAGTTTAGAATGGTATTACTAGATGAGAGAGTCGTATAGCTATTAGTTGGGGCCTGTAGGAAGATTCTAGGACATATAGGGGGGTTGACAGGATTTCCACAATAGTAAAATCCTGTGTCTAGCTAATAATGTTGTGAAAGCAATCATTTCAGAGTCTTTATTATTTTATTTAATCGAGTTTCCTGATTTGAAACAGAGCAATTAATGGGTATGTAGTCAGGTGAATGTTGAGGGCTTCAGACAAAGTATGGAATACTGAATTCCAGAAGCTATTCAGTTTTGGACAAGGAAAAAACATATGGTATAAGTCACAGGGAGAGGAGTGACATCTGTCACACACATCCATCCCTGCTGGGTAAATTTTGGATGGTCTGGACGTTGAGTAATGTAATGTGTATAACCTTAAATTGAATGAGACCCAGACGGGCACACAAAGACGAAGAACTTGTTCTTTTAATTGCCTCTTCCCAGAACTCTTTAGAAAATACCATCCCCATCTCCTGCTCCCAAGCCAATTTAGTTCTATCCATGGACTGGTCGTCGCATGACATAATCCAGCAATAGACCCGGGAAATCAAAGATTTCTGTAGGGGTGTGTTACGAATCCCTTTCGTGTATGTAGGTAGTAGAGACAGGAGCAAAGGAAATGCACTAAAGCAATAGCGTTTATTTCCAAACTCTTCGAATAAACAAAACAATACTGCCATGTGGGGCTAAACAGAGGATATATTGACACACCGGGAAACACGCAACAGGAGACATTGATCGACAAGGTGTACACGGAGCATGAGGGCTAAATACTAAACAACTAACACAAGACACCTGGGAACTAAAACACTGACGTAACCAAACAGACCTAACTCAGAGCTATACATGAAACAGGGCTGGACGTTACAGGGTGAGATAGTCAGCAATACATCACAGGGCTGCAGGGGTGTCGGACTGGGGGTAAAACAAATACTGATTACCAGGGCCCAAGGAGAGAAAGGGCCCTTGAAATGTCTGGAATATATTTAATTTTACCTGGATGGGGGCCCATCAGGACTGCCTATGCCTAGGGCCCAGGATTTTGTGCTACGCCCCTGCAGGGCTGTGTTGGGGTTATGCAAGGAGAACCTTCAAACTGATTGGAAACAAAATGCCTCAACTGTAAATAGTGGAAAAAGTGAGATGAAGGCAAGTTGTATTTAACAGACATATTGGGATAACTAGAAAAGACTCCATTCATATAAATCAAAGAATGTTTTAATACCCTTCCCTTTCCAAAAACAGAAGGCTTTGTCATCAACCAATGGGGGAAATGTATGGTTTTTATCAATGGGGCCCATGATAGATGGAGAAGAAAATTTAAAGTGGCTACAGAACTGGTACCAGATTTTGAGAGTAGTTAATACTACAGGATTACCAGTGTAACGAGAAGGAGATACTGGAAGAGCAGAGCAGACTAAAGCAGAGAGAGATGGCACCATGGAGAGTTTGGGGCGTGTAACCAGAGCAAAATTATCTGAAGGTTTGTTTGCCCTGTAATAGTATAGAAAATTGTGAAGTGCAAGCCCTCTATTGAATTTACATCTCTGGAGTTGAGATCTACTGACCCTGGGCACCTCTTCACCCCAGATGAAGAAAGAAATTGCTTGATTGATTGCCTTAAAAAAGGACTTTGCCAGGAACAACAGTATAGAATTAAAAAGGTACATAAATTTAGGCAGACTGTTCATTTTCACCGGGTTGATCTTCCCTATCAATAATAGAGGTAGGTTACCCCACCTCCAAAAATCTGTGCTTCAAGCTGAAAGGGCAAGTCTGTATGTTGAAGTTGCAGTGCTGCTGGGTTAATTGGAAAACATTCACTCTTTTGTAGGTTAAGTTTGTACCCTGAAAACAAACTAAACATTTTCAAGATAGAGAGGATACTTGGTAAAGAGGTAGCTGGGTTATGGACATAAAGTAATAGGTCATCCGCATATAACGACAGATTGTGTTCAATTCCCCCCCTGGAGAAACCCTGAAAAGTGGGTGAGGCCTGTAATGCCACCGAAAGGGGCTCAATGGCAATGGAAAAGAGCAATGGGGACAGCGGACAGCCCTGCCTTGTCCCGCGTTCCGGAGCAAAGCATTCAGAATAAATGTCACTAGTGCAGACACTGGCCTTAGGGGAAGCATATAAAAGCTTAATCCATGCACAGAGATTGTCACCAAAACCAAACTTCCTTAGGGCCGAAAATAAATATTCCCAAATGTCTTCTTTGCATCGAGTGAAACTACAAACTCACGGGAACTGGAGAACTATTTGGAGTAAATAATTTTGAGAAGAGTCCGAATATTGACAAATGCCTGTCTACCCTTGATAAATCCTGTCTGTTCTTCCGAGATGACTGCTGGAAGGACCCCCTACAAGCGGGTAGCTAGCAATTTAGATAGCACCTTAAAATTAACATTGAGGAGGCTGAGTGGCCCGTATGAGGAACAGGCAGTTAGGTCTTTACCCTTTTTAATAAGACGTGTAATAGAAACCTGTGTTAAGGTTGGGGGGAAAGACCCTTGATCCAATTAGTCATTATACATAGCTAAAAGTAGGGGGGCTAGCTGTGGATATTTTTTTAAAACTCAATAGGGAACCCATCTGGGCCGGGAGCTTTGCTGCTTTGAATAGTTTTTATTGAGGCGATCACCCCCTGAAGCCTTAGACGAGATTCAAGGGCAACAGCAACCTCCGCGGCAACAGTGTCTACCGTATGAAAAAACAGACTAATTTTAGCTGTGTTCGCAGAAGACTCAGACGTGTAAAGTAAGGAGTAGAAGGATTTAAAGATGTCATTGATCCCCTCAGGGTCATAAACCACACAGTTTGAAGAATCTTGGATTTAAGGGATCAAACAAGAGGCAGCGCGTCGATTTAACTGATGCGCCAGCAAGCAGTTTGCCTTGTCCCCGTGTTCGTAATAGGTCACGTGAGTGCAGCAGTAAACGTTCCGCCTCATTCTTAGATAAATTATTAAATGCTAATTCAATTGTTGTTTACATAATTCAGGGGATAGAGTCTGAGCATATTTATGATCCAGCTCAAGAATCTCTGTTGAAAGTTTGTCAATTTTAACCCTATGGTCTTTATTTACGTGTGAGGAATAAGATATAATCAAGCCTCTTATAGACCTTAAGCGTCTCCCATAGGAGAGAAGGAGAGATTGAATCAATCTGATTATGATAAAGAAAATTATCAATTGTAGAGGTAATACAGTTACAAAATATATCATCGGACAAGTGAAAAGAGTTAAATCTCCAGCGGGGGGAAGTACAGGATTTTGGCGATAAAGGAATTTCAAGTGCTACAGGGCCATGGTCCGATATTAAAATGGGCAAGTAGTCAGCTGAAGTAACATCTGGTAATAGCCGATGGTCTACAAAGAAATAGTCAATGCGGGAAAAAGACTGATGAACGTGTGAGAAGAAAGAGTACTCACGTGTCAGAAAATTTTTCCACTTACCTGCAGAGATTACAAACACTGCTGAGCACTACAGTGAAGAGAGAACCGGTAAGACTGTTTAATGTAAAACATCACCTATTGAAAACATTCAAGCGTGGCTGTTGGGACCACAAACTTGTTCTTCAGCTAGAGCTAAAAATTGATGAACCCCTCGACTTTGCTGAGGTTTTACTGCAGCTGAGAACTGAAGAAGAGAAGAGAGCTATCAAACTTGACCGTATGAGCCGCCATTTGGGGACCTCCAAAGGAAAATCCTCAATGAACTTTCAAACGGTGGCCAACTTCTCCTGCTTTACTGATCGCAGTGTCAGTGTGTTACAAGCATATATATCTGAGACTGAAAGCCTGAGGAAACAAGTTGCTGAGCTACAAATGTAGCTCAAAACCAAGATATCCAAAAAAGAGAGGAGACGTGAGGCAAGCGACTTCCCAAGGGCTGGTTCTGTTATAGATGTGGGGATGATGGCCAAAGAGGGATTCATGAGGCCTCATTGATTCAGGCTCACAAGTAACCACAATCTCCAAGTCGTTTCATGACTCCCACTTAGCTTCTCACCCAATGTGTCCTTTAGATAACGTCATTGAAGTAGAGGAAGCAACAGGCCAGCGCATGCCTTAAATTGGCTATATTGAGATCGATATACTCTTTCCAGGGAATTTCATGGGCAACCCCAAGACAGTTTGCACATTAGCCCTTGTTGTTCCTGATTCAAGTGCCTCTGTTCATGTCTCTGTTCTCATTGGCACTAATGCTCTAGACCATTTGTATGAAGGGTTCAGTGAGGGGATTGGTGGGCCTGTCCTTGAAAACTGTGCGTATGCTGTTCTCATCCAACATCTGCACAGCATGTATATTAATAAGGCACAAGATAAAAACAAAGTGAATACAGTCAAACTTGTTTACAAGAAGGCAGTAGTTGTCCCATCAGGCCGGAAATTGTAGTGGATGGCTATACAAGGAATGTAAATAGCTTTCCTGGCACTCCCCCATCTTTTAAAGTGCCAGTTTTGCTCAAGAATGAAACCACACACAGTGTCACATTGCCAGCACACTGCGTCGTGGCAGAGCTCAAAGCTCCATTATCTGTTTCCCCACTCACCTCTTTGACGGGTGAAGCCCTAAACAAGAGTGAACAGTCACCCCCTGCTGGCACCACAACTGGGTCCTACTGCTACACACTACACTCATTGGCTCCAGAAAACCCCATCACATTCGATTTTGGTGACTCGCCACTCTCTGAGGAATGGAAAGAAAGATTTGTAAAGAGGCTGAATACAATTCCTGAAGTCTTTGCGAGTGGCGACCTTGACTATGGACGAACAACAGCAGTCAAGCACAAGATCCCTCTTTCCGATCCAGCACTCTTTAAGCAAAGAGTGAGACCCATCCACCCATCTGATTACAAGGCTGTCTGGCTCCACTTGAAAGAGCTATAATATTATAAGAGAGTCTGAGAGTCCATTTGCATCACCAGTTGTAATTGTGAAAAAGAAGAGTGGCAAAATTCAATTATGCATTGATTACAGAAAATGGAATACTGAGACCGTCAAAGACGTATACGCTTTGCCAAATATTGAGGAGACTTTTGCAGTCTGACAGGATCGAGAAGGTTCTCTGTGATGGACTTCAAGTCAGGCTTCTATCAGGTGGAAATGGCAGAGGAGGACAAACATAAAACATCCTTTGTCACTCCCATGGATTTTGGGAATTCAATAGGATGCCGCAAGGAGTAACTAACGCTCCAAGCACATTTCAAAGAGATTTGGAGAAATGCATGAGCTCCTTAAACCTAAACGAAGTTCTTGTTTTTCTTGATGATCTTATCATGTTCTCAGAAACCCTTGAACAGCATGAGGAGAGACGTATGCAAGTTTTGAACAGACTGAAAGAGTTTGGGCTCAAGTTATCCCCTGAGAAGTGTCATTTTCTTAGGAAGTCAGTAAAATACTTGTGACATGTTATTTTGGGGAATGGAGTAGAAACTGACCCTGAAAAGATTTCTGCACTCACGGCTTGGCCCCGACCAAACAATATTAAAGAGCTCAAGTCCTTTCTTGGATTTATGGGATACTACAGGAGATTCATCAATGACTTTTCAAAATTGCAAAGCCACTCAACTATCTCACTGCTGGCTATATTCCGTGCAAAACCAAGGTTTTTTCCAACGCTGACCATAAGTCACAATTTGCTGAGAAGTGGACATATAAATGCAAAAAAGCATTTAGGACTCTCATTGGAAGGTTAACCTGTTTAGCCTCGCCCCCAATTTGTCAAATTCAGCCTAAAAATCATACCTAAAGTTAAACTCTTGTTTACTCGACATGAAGCCAGTATATTCATATGGTTGATAGTTTTTAAAAGGAAATACTTTGAATTTTTTGGCACAATATGAAATAATTTTTTGGCACAATATGAAATAAAGAAAATGCATAATATTTTCTTTGAAAGACAACTACAAAGTAACATATTGAGATAGGGTCCTGTAAATACTTATAATCATGTATCACAGGGTCTTACAACATTGGTCAAAACTTTAAGAATGATACAGTTAACCGCCAATCAGCTATAGGTGTCATGCTTTACTCTTAGAGCAGGGACAACAAGAACTCAAAGTATCGTTCAAACAGAACTTTTAATAAGGAAAGAATATCACCGTCTTTTGCCTGGATAGTCACGGTCTAACCAAAGACTAAGAACTTGTTAACAGAAATAACAGCTAAACTGAAGTAGGAGACATTAGGAGCAAAATAACAGCAATACTTTAACAGGCTCAGACAAATAACATAAACAAAAGGAAAGGTGGATAAGAGAAAGGTGGATAACGCGCATCAAACAAAAAGAGGAACGGTGCTCAACAATTGAGACATATAGACTAGAAAAATGGAAGATTTGGAGCACTCAAAAAAGAGAAAATCAATCCCAACTGATGCTCGAATAATTTATTACTGACGTTTCGACGCCTCGGCGTCTTCTTCAGAGTTTGACAGAGACAGCACTGGTGTCTTGTTATATACACAACTGAATTAATGACAGCTGTGTCAATTAGGATAGTGAAGTGCCAATAACAAGGTGCTCTATATTTCATACACAGAAAGTGGTTGTACAGGAACACACAATATACAATATGAATATACAATAGAATAGACGATCTACAATGTGAATCAATATATACAAAACACATAGTTACAAAACATTACACATTTCAAAGAAAATATGTATAGCTGATAGTACTTGATATTTATTAATATTTATTTTAGTTAAACATTTAGTTAGCACGACAATGCCTAGATATAGCTGTAGGGAATATTAACCCAGAAATGAGCTGAGTGAAAAATCATCATTGATACCCTTCGGATTCATAGTGTCTAACGTATATTGCCAAAATGCCTCCCTCTGTTTTAATTTCCGGATAATGTCACCACCCCTTGCTGAAATATGGACTCGTTCAAGCCCAACGAATCTTAGAGAGCTGGGTGAACCATGTTTGGCTTCTATGCAGTGTCGTGCTATAGCGTAATTTATATTCTTGTTGCGGATTGCAGCTTTATGTTCTGCGATACGCATTTTCAGTGCTCTTTTAGTCTGTGCAATATAAGCCGCTCCACAGATGCATTTTAGAATATATATAACATTTGTCGTACTACAGTTAATAAAGCTATTTATCTTAAATTATTTTCCAGATCTTGGATGGCTAAATGTTTTGGTGTCAACTGTGTTATCGCAGTGGGCACAATGTCCACATTTGTAATTTCCAATAGGGGGGCAAGGAAGCCAAGATGTTTTTTCTTTGGGAGCCTGCATGCTATGCATCAAGGAATCGGCTAAGTTGTGAGGACGTCTAAAGCAGATGCGTGGGGGTAATGCAGTAAAACTTTTTAGATTCGGATCGCCCTTAAGAATGGGCCAATATTTGAGGACAATGGCTTTGATATGTCCTGCACAAGGGTTAAATTCAGTTAAAAAGCACAACCGTGAATCATTAACAGCCTTTGATGTATTTATACCCCTGAGTAAGACTTGGCGACTGGTGCATTTGGCCCGTCTATAGGCCTTATCAATGGAAACAGCATCATACCCACATTGCAGAAACCTGTGTCACATATCTTGAGCTTTACTTTCGAAATCGTGGTCTGTACTGCAATTGCGTTGTACTCTTAGAAATTGACCCACTGGAATATTTTGTTTGAGTTGTTTGGGATGATTACTATTCGCATGTAGGAGTGTGTTTCTACTCTGCGGTTTGCAATAAATTGTTGTTTCCAAGATGTTGAGATTGTTTTTGTAAATTGTTTTGTCTAAAAAATTTATAGATTTAACACTTCTTTCTTCTGTGAATTTAAGATTAGGGTCTGTTGAATTGATGTAGAGAATCAATTCAGAGAGTAAAGCATGTGTGCCATTCCAAACCAATAGGATTTATTAATTTATATGATAGAACCCCCCCCACTACGGCGCAGCTCCAGAGGCGCCAAACAAAACACAAAAGTCCAGCGAAACCCAGGCGACAGAAGAGCCCGGAGAAGTCCAGGCAGCAGGAGAGCCAAGCGACTGCTGGGCAGGAGGAGAGCCCAGCAAAAGCTCGGCAGAGCAAGGTAGACTCGAAGGCAGAGGCGGTGGCAGAAGCGGCGGTCCGGAGGGCGGCGGCAGAAGCAGCGGTCCGGAGGGCGGCGGCAGAAGTGGCGGTCCGGAGGGCGGAGGCAGATGCGGCGGTCCGGAGGGTGGAGGCAGATCCGGAACAGAGGTCTGGACAGATACAGAATACCAACCAGACATAGACACAGACATACAGACAGACACAGAGAGAGACACGGGCACAGGGACAGGGGCAGATTATGGCACAGGGACAAGGGCTGATGCTGGCATGGGGACCGGGGCAGGCACGGGGACCGGGGCAGGCACGGGGACCGGGGCAGGCAAATGTAAAGAGACAGGTACAGTCAACGGCTCTGGGACAAGGGCAGGCACCAGCTCGGGGAACAGGGCAGGCACGGGAACCGAGGCAGACACCGGCACTGGGACTGGAGGAGGAACATGGGAAGGTACTGGTTTATGGACAAGGCAAGGCTCGGGGACAAGGCAAGGCTCGGGGACAAGGCAAGGCTTGGGGACAAGGCAAGGCTCGGGGACAAGGCAAGGCTCGGGGACAAGGGCGGACACCTGCTCGGGGACAAGGGCGGACACCTGCTCAGGGACAAGGTCGGACACCTGCTCAGGGACAAGGGTGGACACCTGCTCAGGGACATGGGCGGACACAGGCTCAGGGACAAGGGCGGACACAGGCTCTGGGACAAGGGCGGACAATGGCTTTGGGACAAGGGCGGACAATGGCTCTGGGACAAGGGAAGGCCTGGGGATAAGGCCCAACCAGTTGTGGCGTAGCGACCTCTGGTGGTCGAGGCGGAGCGGGAGCGACCTCTGGTGATCGAGGCGGAGCGGGAGCGACCTCTGGTGGTCGAGGCGGAGCGGGAGCAATCTCTGGTTGTCGAAGGGGAGCTGGAGCGACCTTTGGTGGTTGAGGAGGAGCTGGAGCGACCTCTGGTGGTCGAGGAGGAGCTGGAGCGACCTCTGGTGGTCGAGGAGGAGCTGGAGCGACCTCTGGTGGTTGAGGAGGAGCTGGAGCGACCTCTGTTGGTCGAGGAGGAGCTGGAGCGACCTCTGGTGGCCTTGGCGGGAAAGCGACCTCTGGTGGCCGTGGGGGGGAAGCGACCTCTGGTGGCTGAGGGAGAGCAGCCTCTTGTGGTCGTGGAACTAGAGGAACCTCTGTGATGGAGAAGGTGTTGGTTAAGTCCAAGCTTAGGACCTCCTACTAAATGATGAATTCTTAGATGTAGTTGCTTGAATAGGTTTGCAATCGCCACAGATAGTCCGGTAAGAACTGGAGAAGAAGTTATCCTCAAATGGTGCTTTATTGTATTACCACCCACACATAATGTAAGCCACTCAGTACAAACTGAATTCAGATTTATGAACTGAAGTATGGTTTAGTCTCATGGACAAAAAGGATTTCAGTTCACAAGTGACTCAAAACACGAAATCAAGAATGGGAAAATATATATATATATCCTGCCATCGAGGCAACCTACTGGTAATATTGTGAACTATCACTGATACAATTACTGCTACGGTGATAGAGGCTGGAATACTGGATAAAACCGGTTCCAGCCTTCTCTGATTGGTCAATACCTTAATTGGTACTTAACTGTACACAGTGGTACAGAAACAAAACTTAATGAAACTGTCTATTTTTATTTGTCCACCAGGGGGCATTCAAGGACTGTGCAAGATATCTTAATGTTGACCTTTTGTACAGCCGCCCCCAACTTGCATGGCGAAGTTGATACATGAGAAAAGGTCAACAGTCATCACTCTCAGACAGTTTCGGAAGCCTGATGAGTCGAGCCACTGGCATGGTATAAACTCTCTCCTTAACTTGAACTTTCACAGTTCTTACTTTTCCATCTGATCCTGGAATGACTGCTGTGATTTTGCCGACTGGCCACAGGGCTCGGGGAAGTTGTTGGTCAATGATCATGACAACGTCCCCAATGGCAAGATCTTCTTTGTCTTGCTGCCACTTTCGGCGAGATTGTAGAGTTGGGAGATAGTTTTGGATAAAACTGCTCCAGAACTGGTCTGCAAGGACCTGACTTTGTCTCCATCTCCTGCGACACAGGAGGTCTGTACTTGAGTAGACCACCTGTGGTAAAGATGAATCAGGCCGCCCGATCAACAGGCAATTGGGAGTTACAGGATCTGGATCATCTATGTTTGATAACACATATCCCAATGGCTTTGAGTTGATTATTCCTTCAGCTTCTATGAGCACAGTCCTTAAGACCTCCTCTGTGACAGTCTGGGATCCAAGGACTGTGCGCAGGGCCGATTTGATGGACCGGATCGCCCGCTCCCATGAACCGCCAAAATGAGGTGCATTGGGCGGGTTGAGGCGGAAAATAATCTGTTGAGTGGCCAGCTGGCACGTCAGTTCTGGCTCGAGAGCAGAAAAGGCTTCCTGTAGTTCTGAACTGCCACCTTTGAAGTTTGATCCCTGATCTGATATAATCTCATAGGGTTTTCCTCGACGAGCCACAAATCTACGTAGTGACATCAGGAATGAATCAGTGTCCATATTTGCCAACAGGTCCAAATATATGGCGCGTGTCGTTAGACATTTGTACACGATGCCCCATCTCTTTTCAGTAGGTCTACCAATTTTGACCAGGAATGGACCAAAACAATCCATCCCTGTCGAGTAGAAGGCAGGTCGATACAGGCGTAGACTGGATGGAGGCAAGTCAGCCATTTTGGGGATCACTGGCTTTGCCCTTCCTTTTTTGACATTCAACACAGCTGTGTTGGTGTTTACGGACTGCTTCTCTCCCTCTTAGAATCCAGTACTTCCTTCTCAGCTCCGCAAACACTCGCTCTGGTCCCGGATGGCAGAGCTGGCCGTCAAAGTCACTAATAATGAGTTTTGTGATGACATGTTGTGGACTGAGTACGATGGGGTGTAGAACGTCTTTGTCAATATGATCACATCTGCGAAGTCTCCCTCCCACACGGATTAACTGATCTTGATAATCAAACTCTGGTGACAGGTTCAGCAGTCTGCTAGTTGAGGATATGGATTTGCCTCCTGACAGCTGTACAAACTCTTCTGGGAAGCTCTCCCTCTGAGCCTGTCTAATGAGAGAGTGTTCTGCATCCTTATAGTCATCCGCAGTCAGAATGAATGCCGTGTCAGCCGCCCCATGACATGCTTGAACTGTAGCTTCCACAAGCTGGTTAAAAGTCCTGAATTTGCTGGCATCAGGTAGTGATTGGCTTACATCCAATGCAATGTGCCCACAGAAGTTGGTCTTACATAGCTCTTCTGGTTCATCACAGGTAGACACATCAGGTGTTACTGGCCAGGCAGACTCTGGCTGCCATAAAAAAGAGGGCCCTCGGCTCCAGGGGTTGTCCACCTTGATCTGTGATAGTGTTCTCCCTCGAGTGATGTCGTCGGCTGGATTCTCGGCAGATGGGACATAGCGCCATGCTTGGTGGTCTGTTAAATCTTGGATGTCTGCCACTCTGGTGCCGACAAACACCTTGTATCTACATGATTCAGATACAAGCCACTTCAGGACAGTAGTGGAATTGGTCCAGTATGTCACACAGCTTATGGTCAGAGTAAGCTCCTTGTGCAAAACCATTCTGAGCTGTGCTCCACTGTGAGCACCACATAGTTCAAAGCGTGGGATAGATTGTTGGCGCTTTGGTGCTACTCTGGATCTGGAGGCCATGAACGCCACCTGGACTTGCCCTTCAGTGTTTTCAGAGCGGAGATAAGCTACCGCCCCATAGGCTCTCTCTGAAGCGTCTGAGAAGACATGTATGCTATAAGTGCAGTGTGATGATTTTGTTGGGGATTGTATATAACATCTTGGGAGTGAAATATCAGGTAGCTGCTTTAGTTCACTCTCCCACTTTCACCATGACTGGAGGAGTTCTTCTGGAAGGAGTGGATCATCCCAGTCTTGCTTTTTGTTCCAGAGACATTGCACCAGAATCTTGGCCCTTGTGGTGTAGGGGATAAGGAATCCAAGAGGATCATATTGTCTCGCTAGAACCTGGTAGATATAGCACATTGTGGGCTGAAGGCTTTCCACCTGCCGATACTTGTAGGATAGAGTGTCTGACCTACATTGCCACAGGAGCCCGAGTGTCCTTTCTTGCAGATCAGTGTCGCTTTGTGAGAACCAAAGCTCAGCTGTATCTGATATCAGCGCTTTAGGAAGTTGGCTGATGGCTGCTTTATTATTGCTGCTCCACTGACGCAATTCAAAACCTCCATCCAAAAGGAGCTGTTGAAGCTTGTTGGCTAGGTCCTTAGCTTCAGAGACAGAGGGAAGGCTTTGTAGAAGGTTGTCAACATAGAAGCAGTGCTTGATGGAGTGCTACACATCTTCTTCTGGAGAGCTATGATTGAAAACATGGGTTTGCATGGCGAAAATGGCGCAACAGGGGCTACAAGTGGTCCCAAAAGGTAGCACCTGCCACTCATAGACATCAGGCTGTTCTTGAGTTTTCATGTCGCGCCACAGGAATCACAGCAATGGCTTGTCTTCAGCAAGAAGCCGGACTTGGTGAAACATCCCTTTTACGTCACTGCTAATTGCCACAGGATGTTTCCGGAATCGGAGAAGCACTCCTAGCAGACTGGCTCCTAATGTTGGTCCAGGAAGAAGATGTTCATTCAGGCTTTGGCCATGATAGCAGAAGGAGCAGTTAAAGACAATGCGGTCCTTTCCATTATGGTGGACCATGTGGTGTGGAATGTACCAAGAGTGGCCTCTGCCTTCAACATCTGCAGGGGATAATTTCCTGACGTAGTCCGCGTCCAACAGTTTCCGGATCTCCTTGCTGTAAGTTGTAGCACTGTTAGGGTCCTTGGACAGGCGATTCTCCGTTCCACGTAGGTGCCCTAAAACAGCCTCTTTAGGTGCTTGGAGAGGTGGGAGATTGTTCTTCCAGAGTAATGGCGTGGCACATTCACTTCCACTCGCACCGTTTTCTCTTCCAGCATCCCAACTGCATCTTTATCCTGCTTAGAACGTGTGATGAGTTTCTCACTCCGATATGGCATGACATCTAACTGCCACAGCTTAGCGACATTGTCCATTAGTTCGGATGAAGGAGTTATTATGTTGGTGAAGAGACAGTCTGCAGTAGCGGGATGGTGTAGAAGGAACTTGGATGGGCCTTGCAATGTCGCAGCCAAGTGGAGTTTTCAAAGCAGCCGGTTCCCCGGGTGGGCCCAGGCGTACTGGTGCTATTGGATTAATCAAGTATGGGAAGTCTGATCCAATCAGCAGGAGAGGCTGTACTTCACTGAAAGGAACGATTGGCAAACCTCTCAGATGTCTGTATCTTGTCTGTAGGGCTGCCGTAGGGTGCGTATGCTTTGAGAGACCCAGTGCTTCTGCTGTGAAAGCGTTCTGAATCTGGAATGAATCTTCGGTCGTGTAACAGAAGAACTAGAGAAGGACACTGAATGTCCATGGATGACACGCACGTCTTGGCGAATAGTTCTGAGAGCTAGATCCTCAGGTTGTCCATCAAATTCCACATTCTGTGCTGCTGTATGAAGAAACATTGTTCTTTCGGAACCATCATCCAAGATGGCATAAGTCTGCAAAGTTTTTTCACCGTTTCTTAAGACCACCTGAAACATTTTTAGGAGAACACTACCTCTCCCTGTTGAATGATCAAGGTAATAGGTCACAGGGTGAGATACCTGTGGGTCTGTTTTTTGTGTTTGTGTCCCCTCTCTGGGTGCTTTGACACTCTCATTCAATTCATGCAGAATTGCTAAGTGTTTCCTATTACATGTCTGACACTTCGCCTTTAGGTAGCATTGAGCTGCCTGGTGATCTCTGCCACACCTCCAGCATTGCCTGCCAGTTTTGATCCAATTCTCCTTTTGTTCCTTTGTCAGCATCTTGAAATTGGCGCACTGGTTGAAATAGTGCTGGACATTATCACAGAAGGGACAATATTTCTTTGGCTTTTCTGATTTAGAGGACAGGGCCTAAGCCTGCTTTGGCAAGGGTTCACATCCGAGTAGAACAGTGGTCGTTTGGGATGATGACTTGAATGCCTTGAACTCCAATCTTTACGTTGCTCTTGAGGTTCATGAGTTCACGGCTGTACATGGAACTGAGCTGTATCCTCTTGAACACGGACCTCATACTCCAACCATGTAGATAAGTCAGACAAAGACAGAATTGGCTTTTCAAGGGGATTGATAAAGCGCTTAAAGTTTGCTCGCATGTCATGAGGTAACTTAGCAAGCAGACGGGTCACGTGGGATCCACATTTGAGCTCTATCCAACCATCCTCCCCTAGCTGCTCTAGCATTCCTACCAGTGATCTGACTTTTAGTACAAACATCTGAAAGCCCTTTACATCACCATTCCTGATTGCTGGTGCATCTAGGACTTCAGCTATGCATTGCAGAGCTAGCTTGTGTGGTTGACCATACTGTTCAGTCAATGAGACCATGGTGTCACTGTAAGGATATTTGCTGTTGCTGTATGAGTCAGCTATGAGCAGTGCATCCTCCAGTTTCAGATGATCGACAAGAATCTGAAACTTAAACCTCTCTGTTGCATCAGCAGGGAGTATATTATCGAGGGCAATCTTCAATCTTGCAAACTCTCGAGGATCATCCCGAGTGAAATTAGGGATTGAAGGCTTTGGTCCAAGGTAAGTTTTTTCCCTTTCAAGTGGAGGAGGTGGATGGTGATAACTTCTTTGTGTACTTGACATCACTGGTAGTGGACCCAGACTGTGTGATGACAACTGTTGGATGGCATCATGGCTTTGTTGGCAGTGTGTTATCCTTGGGGGGGAGTAAGGCTCAATGTACTCTGGAGTGTGTACCCTGATTGAGGAAGGGTATCG
>JACXGM010020450.1:6450-17897 GCA_016801145.1 Umbra pygmaea | reverse complement strand
TGTTTCAATATTCCGGGTAATTGAAATACCATTGAAATTCCGTTGATCTATGGACAGGATTTCAATGTTGTTTCAATATTAAAACAGGGTGCAAAATGATGTAGAATCAACATCAGATTTCGATGTTGATTCAATGACTTAATGTTGACAACGGAATGTTGATTTAACATAGTTTCAATGACTGTTTGCTATCTGGGTAGGTCTCAACTCCCAGCCTGGATACATTTAAGACTCCCAAATTTATATTATATCTGGTAGTTAATCACATTCTTCTGGTGTACCAAGTCTAAATCAGTTCCTGAATATTGGGGCTGAAAGGAATGGATACAGGGTTGCATAGATAACACAGTTGGTAGCTCCATATAAAATCACAAACACCTGGCGTTCTTTGTTAACATTATTTTGTTGTCCTCTTGGCAAAGAATGGGCTCTTCTATGTGGTTTGGTATCCTTTGGTATTTAAATGAAATTTGGCTTTACAACAAGCAGCAACCGATGTATAACATGGTCAAAAACACACCCATCGCAATATGCGCTCAGCAGAAGCATAAACGTAATGCATCCTTTTGGAAAACATGTTTCTTTTAGGCTGTTTGTTAACATAAATGTTGTCATATATATTCAAGGAAAAAGTGATTTTTTTGTGATCTAAATAATAGGGCTGATGATTTTTAGAGACCCACATGTGTATGATTGTACTGCTTTCATGTGAGCTCCCAAGTAATTTGAACCTTGACTAGCACTTAATATCATTTATAAAACGGGTCCGGTGATATCGGCAATTTGATTGGCTAAAATTGCATTCCAAGCCTATGACAATTCCTTGATATCTGCACTTTAGAATGTTGCCTTTTCACTAAAGTGCTGTTAAGATGTAATCAAAAAGTATCACTACGCCCCCCTGAGGAGCTGAACAAAATAAAAAACATGGCGGACAATAACTCTCGCTTCAAATCTCAACACCATCTTCCAAATAAGACCATCTAAAAAGTAAACATTCACTTACCACAAAAAGATTGTCAGTGATGTAGACATGCTAACCAGCCACAGGTTTTAAATAACCTTATCTTTTTTGTAAAAAAGTGTTTTTTCGTGACGAAGCGATAGCTAGCTTAGTGGCTGTCATGTGAATACCAGTCAATACACCGATGGCTGGCTCGTTAGCCTAATGTCTGACCTACCACTCACATTACACACCCTGAGTTTTCCACATATCACGGGTTGGGTTGTTTATCAATCTAACCCTAGAACCTTTTCTTCATATTTTAAAATATCAAGAAATAGCCTACAGTTGACATCTTTATTATAAAAAAGAGGAATTACGATAGCCTACCTGTTCTACCGGCGAAATTAAGATAGGCTACTTAAGAATTCTCTATGAAAACGGTTGTTTGAATAAGACTTACAAGTTGCCTGAGCTTTGTTCTGCCTGTTTTATTTATATTTTCTGTAAATTGTTGAGGCATATAGCATACCATTGTTTTCCTACACATTGTTAGCAAATTGAATGATATCTCTCCCTCTGTCGTTGAAATCATCCTAATATTAATAACCGGGTGGGTCACCAGACCTTCGCGGTTCAGACAATCCATCAATATATATCCGGGGCTGGAGTATGGAATCCTAGAGAGATTGCATGAGTTTACTTACATTTTATGTGTGCTATTAAATTATTTGTAATAACAGTGCGAATTAAATTAACTGCATTTTTCTGATGACGAACGCTATTATGTTCAACTGCAGCGCGACTGAAATGAATCCCGCAATTTGACATTGCACGACTGTATCAAGTGAACAGTTTATAAAAGATTTAGGGATAAACATCGACGTTCTTATGCAAACCTTATAAAACATTTTATTTACTAGTAGAAATTAGTTTTCGGAGTTACCTATATTCACATGCTTGATTAATTCATTTAGGCTTTTTCATGATTTTGGCGATTGGTGCTGATTTTGCCCAAACTATGCCAATCTATTTAGGGGGCACTTGAAGATATTTATATTTATGATGTTTAAAAAAATCCATATCACCAACATGACGTTCTTTAGAAAATATGATATCCTATGGAATGGAACAGATATTACCCTCGCAGTTTTTTTCTCTTAACTTATCAGATCCGAATAAAAAATTTACAGCAGAGAGAAATCTAGAAAGGATCGAATTTTCAGATATGTACATTTATAAATACGTTGATATTTTAGAAAATACAATCTACTTCAAGCCGCAGAATATAACACTTTTACGCACAGACAGTTAATAATCATTGACACCTCATAAAATATAGGCTACCAGTTGGTCAAATACTTAAGACTACAACGTAACTGCAGTACAGCAGTTAGTACACATACTAAAGTATTTTACTATCTAATAACCAGGAACGAATACTAATTAATAGTTTTATTAAATATAGCCTGTTAATGACAGCACCTGCATAATACATGGAAGTTCATTTTCATAACGTTTGGTTTCCAGACAAGATTGCACAATGTGGCTTTTATGGATGTATATAAATGTCCAGAAACAAAATTCAAAGAAACGCCCTTGCAATGTAAAACTGCACAGATCTTTGCTTGACTGTGTTAACTAGAGTAGCTATAGCAGGCTGATTGATGTTGCCAGTAAGGATTGTATCACATAAACATTTGAATAGCATAAAAAATGCATCACTAAAGCAAACTGGCTAACGAATGCCCTTTAAATTAAACTGTACATAAGTGTTCAGACCTTGTTATAAACGATCTAAATGATACGTTTTATAGGAACTACACTTGATTTGTGGCGTAGCAACATGGCAACAGTAAAAGGAGTGGTGGGGGGTACGTTAATGTTTCACGATAACCGCACGCCTCGTGACCATTTTCTTTCGCTAAAAATACTAATTTAAACATTAATTTTCACAAATAAAATGTTGGCAACCGTTTTATAAGCGCATTAACACACTCCAGACTGTGCGTTGCCAGGGAATAACCGCACACCTTTCAGCCTCGTGGCTTTCTACACTGCTGAGGTGTGCGGTTATTCCCTGGCAACGCACAGTCTGTCGTGTGTTAATGCTTACGTAATTGTATATTTGGGTTCTGGAAGTTGGGCAACAGCCAACATGTTGATGTCCTGCCGGCCCTTGACCAGTCGCTATGCTTGTAGGGATCCAGTCCTTTCATTCCCTTGATTTTCTCGTCATCTCTTCTTTGCATTAGGATTTAGTTTTAGGCGGTATGGTCCGAAAATGTTTGTTTTAGCCCGCTGCATTTTTCAGGATTCTGTTCACGCTAAGTTCATTATTTTCATGCTAGACTACTAGCCTGCTATGCCAGCCCATGTAAACTGCACAAACATACCCCTAATTCTATGCATTTTGATGACGTTGCCACCCACTTGTTCACATGTCTTAGCAATCTCTATAACTGGGTTGTGGATTTCTTGTTTTCTGTATTGAACCTAACACTGTCATGTTAGCAAAGGCAACTTACCAACTTCACCTTTCTCAGCTCCAGTTGCTCCAGTGAGCTTGTCCCAGGCAGACCAGCCCCAAGATGCTTGGGGTGATCACTCATCTAACAATCAAGGTAACAGTACATTCACACTAGTATTGGAATATGGAAAATGTGTAGGAACCCTGTTAAGAGCTTTTTGTGCTTGCAGGTGCTTCTGGTGTGAGGCGATGGAGTTGCATCTCTAATCAATGTACACGTATGTTAAATTAAAGTTCTAAATTGGAAAATTATTTTTACGTTAAATAAAGATACTCTCCCAGATAAACCTACTGTATTGCAGCAGTTGAGAGGGTGATTCTGGAGACACTGCATAAACTGGACAGGAAGATGAATCACCTGACTTCAGTGGACCAGCCGTTCCAATGTTCCAGTGCTGGTGGTGGACAGTGAGGATGATGTATTTCCTCTCACATCCATGGAAGATCTAGACAATTATCTGAAAGAGGGATGATGCAAAAGATGGTAAGAATCATTGAAATTTTTAGGTTTAACAAAAGGTTTAAGAAAATTGTCCAGTAAATGATTTGTGTTTTGTTTGTAATGTTTTGATATTCCCTTTTATTTTTTAAGATGAACAGATTATCCATCAGTGTAGGACACAATGAAAAAAACAGTATAGAGAATCTGTTCCAAGGTCTTTGGTCCTGTAGCCAAACAACTGAACTGGTGCGGAAGGGGACAAAAGCGAGGGATAATTAAAACAAATATATGATCACTCTTAATAGGCACATCCAAAATGTCTTACACACACACACACACACACACACACACACACACACAGTTTAAACGGTGTAAAATGTTGTTTTACAGACTCATGAGCATTTTACATATGGAAACATTTGTTTCGACATTCATGAGGTAAAACAACAACTGGTTATAAGTGACAAAGAACTGTTGAATTAAAGTGCATGTGTGCACTTTTATAGAAATGTATTATTAATATTTTACAGCAAGTCTGTCGTCAGTTATACTCTTTTAAATTTAAAGAACAGTTTGTTAAACTGCAAACGCTAAATTTTACATCATTAAACCACAGAAACACATATTTGTCGCAACCTTAATTAAGTTAGAACTTTATCTATTACTTTTTTTACTATTTTATGCATTGCTTTTTTATATCCTTGCCCGAATTTATAAGAATCCAGTTAAATAAAATCTATTTTATTTGTTTAATTTATTTTGTTATACCTTTTTTAACACAAAGGCGCAGCGATGAAGAATCCTGTACTTCCGTCACCAACAGAAGCAGAGGCTGAAAAGCTATCCGCTTGGCTCCAGGGAGAATGCCCTCTTAAAGCCATTGTGTTCTTTTTTTATCCATTGTTTTTCGAGAATTATAAATAATATGAAATTAAAGGTTATTATCGTACACTAATAAAAATATTGAAATCATATAACTTTTGAGTACTTTCATTCTGAGTGGTTTAGTTATATCATGTGTAGACACAGCCTACATAATTCGTGTAGCTGTAGTTTTCATCAATAAGTGTGTGGGAACGTCTAAAATGTCTATTTTAAAACGATATCTATGCTACATAAATCAGATGTCTAACAGACATAAGAGTCTAACCGTTAACGTCTCTAATATGTCCAATGGATGCAATTTGAACATCTGACAAGCACGTCTATGCGATATATTGCACATGAACAAACGCCCTTAGAATTACGTCTTCCAGATGATAACGACGACGTCACACAGATGTCTGCCCGATGTACGTCTACTATCTGGGGATGAACTGTAGTTCACAAAGTGATCTCTCTTCTGTAAGTCATGGGAAACAGTTCTGGTGATGCTTTTAACCTATTTCTTGATATTTAAGAAAATCTTTCCCTACACAAAACCAACACCTGAAATTCACAATAGTTATCAAAGTCGATGTGGTCACATTTTCTGTTTATATCAAATTATTACAAGCCTACTGTACTCATTACTAGTTTATGATGTGCCGGTTACTACAGTAGTTTATGAAAGCAGTAACAAACAGTGTATGATTATTAGATGTACCCAGGGCCGCCGACAGGAATCTGTGGGCCCGGGACAAACTCCACATTTAGGGCCCCCCACAAAAAAAATGACTGTACAAACTCCAAATTTGGGCCCCCCCTCAGGACTGGGCCCGGGACAACATTCCCGGTTGTTCCCCCCTATCAGCTGCCCTGGATGTACCCATTACTACTTTTAGATGGACAACATGAACAACAGTGATCTCTAGTAAAAATAAAAGCAATGAAGAGTGTATGATTAATATACTGTAAGACCATAAATATATATTAGTGGGGCCCTGGAGTCGAACCCTGGTCGCCCGGTTAATAGACCTTAGCCGTTTCCAATACACCATCAAGAACGTATGAACTCAACTTGTTTTCGAATGAGTCGAGTTTTACTGATTAGACTGTGTAGGATTTCGTAAATGAAAAGGTAGCCTATTTTAAATGTACAGTAGGCAGTTTACATGAGACAGTTATATTTTAGGACAATAGTTTAATGACTAAAGCGCTACAAATAATACATTTAACTTCAGAATGTAGTTTATTTAATGATAAAATTATCTGTAGTGGACAATGTGTTTAAGGGAAATTATTTGGATGAATGTGCACCCTGGATCCACCTGGCGGCCATTTGTTGTATTGTTTTCATTAAAGGGATACTTCACCCTACAGCGATCTGGAGGTGCTAGTAGCTTCTCCCAGACATTTGTAGAACAGTGAGATATGTTTAATACATGCCTGGCTAGTGTAAGAGCAAGATTTGAAATTTCGCGGGGAATTTTCACACGCTGACGTCACGGTGGCAGTCCAATCGACTGTGGAGATAGGAAAATGTAGGCGTGTGTTCGGTCGCGAAAATAAGCATCCCTGTTATACTGATCTGGCTTTCAAACCTAATCTCTTAAAGCCTCGGTTGTCCTTGATTTTTTAAGGTATAGCTTGTCTTTCTGTGACTTTCGATCAGCCGTTTTAATGCTAAATAGACGAGGTGGTATGATTTTTTCAGTATTTAGAGAACTACAATGCTGGCTTCCTTGTTCCAAGCCCCGCCCACCCGGCATGTTCTCTAAATTCTGTGAAACATTTCGTAAACAAAGTCGCTGGTAACACAATTGCTAATAACCTAGGATTTACAGATGAAGAATTTTACAACTTGCTTTTACATTCTGAGTGACATCCAACCAAACATGTTTGTGCCCGAGTACACCGAAGAACATTTACAACAAATTGAGTTTTATATTCAGGCAGCATGTTCTACAGATAATACAGTTGAAACGCGGTTAAATTCTAATTGCCTAAGTGCTTCTGTGGGAATATGTCCATCCATGTCTACTGAAGGAAAAAGCACTTGCTACAATGATCATGGACAAGCTTTACTTGTATGGCTTGTACCGAAAATGACTGACAACCGCATATACTGAATCACTGGAGTTTTCCAGCACACATGGGGCTGTATTGCCGGTTAATTTAGCACGTAGATCCCTTTCAAAATCTTCCGACCTAAAATGCCGACTGCAGACCCAAATTTTTTATAACCTATTGTAGTGTGAAAGATTACTCCTTTTTGTGCTTGCTTGTAATTTCTGCAACCAGGTACAGAACACCAAACGGGCATGATGAATAGAAATTAGACTACAATTTCACAAACAAATATGTATAACTTTCTAGCGTCAAGCTCTACAGAGGTGTGCTGTTGAATTGCCAATTTTCTGTGTTGGTGTGTTCAAGCGGGGACAGGCACTAAATTCGCTTGGAGTTCTCGAGTTGTGGTAACTCAAGTTTAGACGGATACAGAAGCCACCCAGTAGATGCGAAAGGAACTGAAATATACGTTTGGCTTTTCTCTGATATATTAAAAAAGAACAGACGTGTATATGACATAAATCATCTATGGTAACGTTTGTAAATGGTATACTATAAAACTGATTTACTGTGGAACACTCCTTTAAAAAACTGCCACCGAAATTTAATTCACTCGGCCGAAGTGCGCCTCGTTATACCATGGTACAGCTCCATCCCTTTTTTGCCACTTTATCATGTGACATCTGTAGGTACACTTCAGTCAAATCAATCAATCAATAAAATGTATTTATAAAGCGCTTTTTACAACAGTAGTCACAAAGTGCTTTGACAGACGCCCGGCCCGAGACCCCCAAGAGCAAGCAACACAAGTGATGCACAGTGGCTAGGAAAAACTCCCTAGTAGTTGGGACCCAGGCATAAACCTAGAGAGAGGCCATACTCAAGGGGGTGGCCAGTCCTCTTCTGGCTGTACCGGGTGGGGAACCTGAAGGTACACAGGCCATTGTAATAAGATCACTTTGTTTATCAGTGTTCAATTATTGTCCAACAATGAAGATAGGAACGGGTGGGCTGTGACCATAGTCCTTGTGTCGCATCAATACAGTTCAGTGGTCTTGTGAAGGGAGAACGTCAAGCCCCCTGGAGATGTAAAGCTGGTGTGATCACCAACAGCAGTGACGTGGGCACCAAAACACCAGCAGGTTGGGCTCAGGATGGGGACAGGAAGGATTAATCAGGCCACATGGTCCTGTCGCATGTTCCAAGGTTTTGGGTCCTCCTAGGATGACCATGTCATCAGGACCAAAAGAGCGGGCATACCTTGGTTCTAGTACCTTGACATAGCTCTGACCCCAAAATGAATATTTAATCATTTTGGATAGAAAAAACCTAGTCCCCCAGCACATAAACTGTTGCAGCATAACATTTGGGGCTGAAACAGAGGGGGGTTAAGAGACGTGGTCCTGCGCAAAGAAATCCTTGGACAGGAGCAAGCAGGCATGCTTCCAACCCACCCACATTGCCAAGACCACACCTCCAAAGGAACACCAGCAGACTGTACCCTGACTGCACCCTGAGGGTGGCATTGGAGTGAGGATATCCCAGTGGAGAGTGGGGAGCCTACCAGGCAAGCCAACATGGGCAGTTCATCAACAGTGCTGCTGTTCTCTTTTAGCCCCCTGGGCCAGACTACACAATACCATAGAACTTACTTAAGAAATGAGTCTTCAGATTTGACTTAAAAGTTTAGACTGAGTCTGCATCTCTCACATGGGTTGGCAGATCATTCCACAGAATTAGAGCTCTAAATGAGAAAGCCCTTCCACCAGATGTTTGTTTAAAAATTCTATGAAGAGTAAGGAGTCCGGCATCTTGTGAACGTAATGGACATGAAGGTATGTATGGTAGCACCAAATCAGACAGAAGTAGGGGAATGTCCATGTAGTGCTTTGTATATTAATAGTAAAATTTTGAAATCAGCCCTAGCCTTAATGGGCAGCCAGTGTAGAGAGGCTAGAATTAGGGTAATATGTTCCAATTTTGCAGTTCTAGTCAGAATTCTGGCGGCTGTGTTAAGCACTAACTGAAGTTTCTTCAGGGTTTTCTCTGGGTAGCCAGAGAAGAGAGCATTACAATAATCCAATCTTATAGTAACAAAAGCATGGATTAATTTTTCTGCATCATTCCTTGACAGAAAGCTTCAAATTTTTTGCAATGTTCTGGAGATGGAAAAAAACTGCTCTTGAGATATGTTTTAAATGTTTGTCAAAAGAGAGTTCTGGGTCTAGAGTAACACCAAGGTCTTTTACATTTTTTTCTGATATGACAGTACAACCATCTATGTTCATTGCCAGATTAGACAGTAGGGCTTTTTGTTTCTTGGGACCTAAAATAAGCATTTCTGTTTTTTTCAGAGTTTAGAAGTAAGTAATTTTTTGTCATCCAATGCTTTATACCCAAAACACAGGCTATCAGTGTGTGCAAAATGTTGGTGTTTCTCCCCTTTTCACTGAAATGTACAGCTGTGTCTAACGTCCAGCCCCTTAGAGGCTGTATTTGCTTCTCCTTTTGTTCTCAGTGTATTCAGTATTTAGAGATACAGTGGTTTAGTTATGTTCCTTTGAGTTGCTCCCTGATGTATTATGGTCTGTGGTTCCCCCTGGTGTCCCTTTTGTGTCTCACAGGTTCGGGTGTATGATGTCATCAATGTGGGACCGTGTACTTGTTGATTCAGCACCGGTGTTACCTATTGTCTCTGATTTGTATGTGTATTTAGCCCTAGTGTTTCCGCCTTGTCTTTGTTTGTCAATATTTCTGTTACGTGTCTCTATATTATATGAGATTCCAGTGTATCCTGTTTCGCCCCTTGTAGCAGTATTTTGTTTCTCGTAATAAATCAATTGTGGATGATAGAACCTTCGCCCCTGTCTCTCACTCCTTATACTGGGACATCGTGACACTGTGTGTCATCAGCATAGCTGTGAAAGTTGACATTGTGTTTCCGGATGACATCACCAAGGGGCAACATATATAGCGAGAACAGTAGCAGTCCCAAGACAGCGTCTTGTGGAACACCAAAGCATACCTTTGATTTTTTTGGAGGACAGACCATCCACAGATTCAATCTGATAGCTTTCTGAAAGATAGGATCGAAACCATGCCAGAACATGTCCACGTAGCCCGATATAAGTTTCCAATCTGTCTAGAAGTATGTTGTGGTCAATGGTATTGAAGGCAGCACTCAGGTCCAGAAGCACAAGAACAGAGGCACAGCTCTGGTCGGATGAAACTTGGAGGTTGTTTATCACCTTTACAAGTGCAGTCTCAGTACTATGATTTGGACTAAACCCAGACTGGAGCATTTCATAAGTATTATTAGTCTTTAGGAAATCACTGAGTTACTGGTTTTGTGTATCAATCGATGTGTTCATCAACTAATTAATTTAGCCAGAGTTCGGAGAATGTGTAAATAGAGCAAAAGACTTAATTGTTTGAATCAACAATAATGCCTGTCGTTCCTGCAGGAAGAACTCCCGATCATCATTTCTCACTTTGGTTATATCAGGAATGACGTCATGACAGGAAAACACTACTGGCCTAATAGATGGCATTATTCAAATCTAACCAATTGTTGCCCTTGGATACAACATACATTCAACAGGTTCAAGGCGACAGTTAGTCTGGGTCTCATGTAAATGCTTTTCTTTGAAGCCCCAACATGCTGGCTACAGTATGGCCTATAGCTGAACCAAGAACAATAGATAAACACAGCCAAATGTTTGCCATTTGGTCACAATCAGCAGGAACCTTGGCTTCAAAAGGACTCTTGTATTCAACATTCAATTGTCACCTAGTTGCCTGCATTCCTACATAATCTTATTTAATTAAGCCATCTCTTTACCTAAAGGAGCATTTGCAATACATTTCCCAGGGAACAATCCTTCTTCCCACAATCTCAGAATAACTGGTCTTGCTTTATAATTTCCACATGATCTATAGCTTCTAATAGACACCAAACACGCATTTAATATCACTTAGTGGTTAGTTCTGACTAATACTGATCCTTTGAACAGTTATTCTGCATAACATATACCAAAATCTCTTGCTACATTTATTGCATATCCTCATAACCGTATTCTAAACAAGAAACCTATTTCTACACATTTTTATTAATCATCATTTCTATAGTAAAGAAAATTATCCTATACTGGGCGACCACTTTTTCTAATATTTTGAGAGAAATGGTAGATTAGAAATATGCCGGTAGTTATTTAGCCTTTCTGGGTCAAGTTTAGGCATTTTTAAGAGTGGCTTCACTACAGCCAATTGTAGGGAGTTTGGTACACACCCAGATACTAGAGAGCAATTGATTATTTTTAGCATATGCGAGCAAAGCACAGGTGTCACACCCAGCTCTGTATGGGCTGGGTTTAGTACCCCTTTTCCTTCATGTCTCTTGTGTATAGGTTGCATTTGTTGTTATTCAGTGTTTACACAGTGGTTGCGTTGTACTGTTTTGTTATTTGGTTTCTCCCCTATGTATGGTGTTGTGGCTGGCTCCCTCTTGTGTCTGTTTTAGATAATGTGTTAGGTCCTGTCATTTTAGGTGATGTCATTTTAGTTCTCAGCTGTCATGTATTAGGTTATTAGTGAAGTGTATT
>JACXGM010020449.1:0-17798 GCA_016801145.1 Umbra pygmaea | reverse complement strand
GTTAAGGTAACACTCCGCTACAGCCGACCCCCCCCCGACTACTTTCGTTTTGACATGACAGCAGTATCTGCAAGTACGTGTCACGTGACGGTCCGTTGATGCAAGGATAATTGTTTCGTCGGCTATATATTTTCGACACTTCTAGAAAAAAATACCGAGGTCATGACCTCGGTGTCCTCAATGGTAGTTACGGCCATGTCTGTAGGCTATTTCTTGATATTGTAAAATATGAAAAAAAGGATCTAGGGATAAATAAATAACCCAACACGTGAAGTGTAGTATGTGCAGCACATTTATGGATAAGCCTTTGCCCAGAATCAGGCTAGATAAGCCCCAACTAGTTGAGGAAATACAACTGTCAAGTAAATTCATATCAGGTGTAATGTCTACTAGCATTGTTTGTGTTAGTGCAACAGTTCCTCAGTCTGTCCAAGGGCTGGAGGTAAGGGGCTGTAGAAAACCCAGGGTGTGTAATGTGAGTGGTAGGTAAGACAATTATGATAACAGGCAAGCCACCAGTGTATTGACATAGGACAGCCATTAGCTAGCTATCGCTTCATCACAAAAAATTTATAACAAAAAATATGGGATTACTTAAAACCTTTGGCTGGGTAGCATGTCTACATCAGTGATAATCTTTTTGTAGTAAGTGAATGTAAAAATCATATTTATTTTTTAGATGGTCTTATTTTAAATTTGGTGTTGAGATTGGAAGCGTGAGGAATTGTCCGCCACGTCCGGATGTCAGGGAATATACATTGGCTAAAATTGCATTCCAAGCCTATCAAATTGCAGATATCACTGAACCCATTTTATAACAGTTGTTGAAACATACACTACCACTCAAACATTTTAGAACACTCACGAAATATTATTATTTTTTAATAGAAATTTACCAAGTTGTCATTAAATTGATGAAAATGTACACCACATTCCAAATTATTATGCAAATGATATTTTACACAGATTATAATTTTCAAGTCACCAGCCGTTGAATATCATTGAACAAACCACCCAATGAATATTTTCTAAAATAAAAAACTCAAAATGCACTGTTCCAAATTATTATGCACAACAGAATTTCAAAACATTTTATAGGTAGTAAAGACCTGAAAATTGTAATTTGTTGAATTTGCAGCATTAGGTCATATTTACTGAAATCAAAACTATTTCCATCAAACACATCTTAACAGGGCAAGTTTCATGTTAACATAGGACCCCTTCTTTGACATCACCTTCACAATTTTTCCATCCATTGAACTTGTGAGTTTATGGAGAGTTTCATAAATACCATGCATGGGTTTGGTTAAAAAAAGATGTTTATGAAACTTAATTCCAATTTCCATAATAATTTGGAATGCGGTGTATGTATCTCCAAGACATCACCATTGTTGCAAATGTCTATCACTATTGGACATTACTTATTTATAATGAATAATTCATGTATTATGGCAAAGCCACCTATTCAGCAGCCATTGTTTCAGTGTCCTCAGTATGAAACCTTCAGCTCACCTGTAATAAGTCATGTTTTGACGATAATTTTTTATCAATTTAATACTACCTTGGTGAATGAATGTATTAATTTCTGTCATGCTTGTACATGCTTGGATGTCTAAAACGTTTGACCAGTAGTGTATATTAATCAAAATAGTATATTTACAGTGGGTACAGAAAAGACTCACCCCCCTGTAAAATAATCACATTTTGTTGCTTTGCAGCCTGAAATGAAGACAGACACATTTTTGTTTCATTCAGCTGTATTTACGCTCATAGGACTTTCAGTTATTGAAAAGTGTTCTCCAGGTAGATCTGCCTTGGAGGCAGAAGCCATTTGATTGGTTCCTATAGGATGAAGTCCTATGAGCTGATAACTCCTAAGTGAAAGATATAACACCAACATGTCAGAAATAAATAAATAAATAAAAAAACATAATCACTGAGTTGGAAAAAGGATCACCCCTTTGTTTCAGTATTTTGTTGAACCACATTTTGCTTCAATTACAACCTTTAGTCTGTTGGGATATGTCTCTACTAACTTTGCACATCTAGACGTTACAATATTTGACCACTCTTCTTTGCAGAACTGCTCAAATTCAGGTAAATTTGATGGTGACCATTTGTGGACTGCTGTCTTTAAGTCATTTGTTACGTCCCCTAGTCCCAATAGTGTTCTCTGTGCCGTGTGGCTGTCCTGTCTGTGTGTTTGTTTTGCTCTGTGTGTCTCTCCCTGTACAGGTGCTGACAATCCTCATCAATCAATCATCACTTATCACTGACTCCTCCCCTTCGTTATCCAGAACAGCTGAAGCCAATCATCATATCCCATCATGCCCTTCTGTGGTAGCTGGGAGCTTACCAGGAGTTCATGCCATAACTCTCTGTTGGCTCACATTTTGGTATATGTCTGTGGGCATATGTATACAGCATTGTGGCGTTGTGTATTAGATTACCTTTAGAGGTTGTCTTTGTGTTTGACTGTGGTTGTTAAATATAGAGTAATGGTATGTTAGTGTATGTCTGGTAGTTTGTATGACAGAGTGAGCTTGACAGTGTAAAGTGAGTGTGTATAGGTATTTAGAACTGCAGTACTGTATTGCATTATTGTGTGTGTACATTACTAATTTGTTTCCCTTTTGTCTTTTCCCAGTGGGGGAGAGGAACACGTGGGAAGTGTCAGGCCAGACGCCCATGGGCTTACACCACTCGTAGGGATAACTCCATTGTATATGTACACTAGGTTAGATCTGAGCACCCACTCCATGTATTTTGCTAGGGCGCCTTGACCGTGTGCCAGATAGTTTAGGTGTTGTTTCAGTGGGTTAGTTAGGTTAGGGGTGGGGTGTTTTGTATTAGTTCTTTGTTTTGGTTCTGCTCAGCCTCTCCTCCCAAACTATTATTTATATTACCGTGGCCTAATAAAGCCCTTTGTAGAACGGTACATTATTGTTTCTGTGTCCTTGCTTGCACCCGCGACTCCATACTCCTTTCTCCGACCACTTGGGCGGCGAGGTGTGGCATCCCACTCCCCTCCTGGGGAGGCAGTACGTAACACATTCCACAGATTTTCAATGGTGTTTATGTCTGGGCTCTGACTAGGCCATGCAAGGACATTCACCTTTTTCTCCTTCAATCACTGTGTGGTCAGTTTTGCTGTGTGCTTTGGGTCATTGTTATGTTGGAAGGTAAATCTTCTTCCCATTGACAACTTTCTGGCAGAGAGCAGCAGGTTTTCCTTAAGAATTTGACAGTATTTTGCCCCATCCATTTTTCCTTCTATCCTGACAAGTGCTCCAGTCCCTGCTGCAGAGAAACAACCCCATAACATGATATTACCACCTCCCTGCTTTACTGTAGGAATGGTGTTATTTAGATGGTGAGCTATATTGGGTTTTCGCTAGACATATCGGTTGGCGTTGAGACCATACAATTCCATTTTAGTCTCATCTGACCATAACACCTTTTTCCACGTGGCCTTAGAATCTTCAAGGTGCGTTTTGGCAAAGCTCAGTTGTGACTGCATGTGGCCTTTCTTGAGGAGTGGCTTTTTTCTTGCAACTCTCCCATACAAGCCACATTTGTGGAGAATTTGTGATAATGTTGTCACATGCACACAATGACCACTCTTTGTCATGAATTCATGCAACTGCTTAAGAGTTGCTGTATGCCTCTTGGCAGTCTCTCTGACCAGTTTCCTCCTAGCTCTTTCATCCAGTTTGGAGCAACGTCCTGACCCTGGGAGGGTCTGTGTTGTACCAAATACTGTCCACTTCTTAATAATGGACTTCACTGTGCTTCTAGGCACTGATAAAGCCTTTGAATGTTTTTGTATCCATCTCCTGACTTGTTCCTGTCCACAACTTTATCCCGTAGATCTTTTGACAATGCCTTGTCAACCATAGTTGATTTGTTGTCTTCAGTTGCACTACCAAGGACTGAAATGCTTCAGGAAAAGCTTGTTTCATGCTGAGCTAATCAAAATGACCGTAGGTGATCACAGTTGAAAGTCAATTGGCTTTGTGTGCTATTGAGAAGGGGATTACTACACCTGGTTGTGTTTACAAGTCATTTTTTCCAACTTGGTGATTCTGTTTATTAATTTGTAATTTTCTTTTTTCTGACAAGTTGGTATTATAACTTTGTCGTACATACAGCTGAATGAAACAAAAACTGTGTCTGTCCGTTATCATTTCAGGCTGCAGAGCAACAAAATGTAATTATTTTACAGGGGGGTGATTCTTTTCTACACCCACTGTATATTAGATTTCTGTTTTAAATATGTATACCCGTTAAGAATGTCAACGTCTATTATTTAATATATTAATTGCAGACTCACACAGGGAGGGGTTTTAGTTCATTGCAACACTGTTGTTGAGGTTAAAATGTTTTTACATTCCATAAAGTGTCTTGTACATAGCGCTGTTTGGAAGCTATGACGAGCATTGTGTTTCACAAAGTTTCTTACCTCACTTCCTTCCATGTACAAAAGATGCCACACTGAGAAGACACTGAACTGTCTTGTGCAAAACTTCTGTAATTGAGTTGTTTTTGTGAAAGGTGGCCAATTGCAAGTTGTTGATCTCTTTGACTCTCCTCTGAAGAGTGGCAACATGGGGGCCTCAAAAAAACTCCCAAATGACCAGAAAACAAAGATTGTTCAACATTAAGGTTTAGGGGAAGGCTAAAAAAAGCTATTGCAGAGATTAAAGCTGTCAGTGTCCACTGTGAGGAACATAGTCAGGAAATGGAAGACCACAGGCACAGTTCTTGTTAGGGCCAGAAGTGGCTAGACATTGGGCCAAGTAAAATATCTGAAAGGCGAAGGATGGTGAGAATGGTCAAAAACAGAATAATTTTGCACGTGAAATGTTTCAGTTCTTTATTTGTTAAAAAAGTTTGAAATATCCAATAAATTTTGTTCCACTTCATGATTGTGTCCCACTTGTTGTTGATTCTTTACAAAAAATTACAGTTTCATATCTTTATGTTTGAAGCCTGAAATGTGGCAAAGGTCAAAAAGTTTAAGGGGGCTGAATACTTTCGCAAGGCACTGTATAAAATGTAAAATTTTTTGTACATTTCGACATACATGTACATATATGTGATGATGTTTCCACCGTATATGCAGATGTTGGACATTTAAGTTATATACACATATGGCCATATATTAGATTTCTGTATGGGTTACACCACCCATAGGGTAACTTCCTTGTTAATCACACTAGGCAAGATCTGGGCGGACCGCTCCCTGTAATCTTGGTTCGGGTGCCTCATTCGTGTGCCAGTTTATGTGTTTGTGTTTGGGATATAGGACAGGTTAGAGGTGGGGACTTTATGTTTTGATTTCTTTCCTTTGATCCTGTTCAGCACCTTCTCCCAAACATATTATTATTATTTTATTATTATTATTACCGTGGCTTAATAAAAGCCTGTGTTTAATGGTACAATTTGTGTTGTGTTCTTACTCGCACCCACAACCTTTTACCTCTTGCTGATTTCTGGGGGTCCTTGAGAAATGGGGTGTCAGGTCCCCTCCTATGGGAGCTAGATTGTAACAAATATATAGAAATTGTTATATCTTTAGAAGTGAAGGATTTTCCTATTTGTCACGTGACTGTGGAGAACTGGCTATGACCATATTCAGCTGTCCACCATTTTGGAATGCAGGGCATGAGTTGGCTGCCAGGGTTACTAAATGACCTTTGCCCTTAGGTTATTTAGGGAGAGACAGACAATTCTTAAACATATACATCAGAGTTGATTAAGCAATGTCTCGTCCACAGTTAAAGTAGGTATTCAGTCCACAGAGCAGTTGTTATCATTACCTTTAGAAGTAGTTTGTGTATAATGTGTCAAATTTTGTTTTGTTTATTTTCATCCAATAAACCTAATTTTACAAAACTATTACTGAGTCCTTCAGTTATTTAATAGATCAAAATGACATTGCTGATCCCCACCCAATTATTTATAAATGAAAATCATGGAAATTGTCAGGGGTGCCTAAACATTTGTACATGACTGTAAGGGTTAACAGAAGGGAGTTGTCATAGGAAAAGTGAATGAACTGACAAGTCAATTTGTGTGCTCTATGTTAATCTGTAAGCTTGTTCAATAGTGCAAACTCCTGATCACTTTTTGAACGTTAAATAATTATTAATAAGTATGCAAAACTGACACTGGATCCATGTTTGGTTCAACTTTAATGTAATTTATTAGGAGACAGAATTGAGGGTTACAAAATGATTCACGTGCAGTTACACAACACTAGTCAGAAGACAGTATATCTCAACACTTCCTGATGTAATTTCTTATGAGTGAAAGTTTCCTCTTCACTATTCTTAAGATGGAGATTAAGATGGCAGGTGAGTAACTGGTTTTCTGAATAATCAGAAAGATGGTTGGGTGACTAACTAATGCTGGCTAATGAAATTAGGAAATATTCAATTAAAATAAAACACAGCTCACATTCCATTTGGATCAATTTAAATTGCACTCTTCTGAGACATGATAAAAAAATGCAAAACTTAATGTAAAGGCATCAGATGCTTGTTTGTATTGTGGTGCATATTCATACAGAAACCAATTTGTTTTCCTTACTGTGTATATTATATAATCATTAATAAACTGCATAATGTCTGAAAATCAGATTACCTGCTGGCTGATTTTTTCTGCAGACAGCTCTGAATGCAGTGAAACATGCAGGACAGTGCACTTGTCTAGGTTCCAGAAAAATCTGTCCATGCCAGAAAACGTTGTTAATTCAAAAATCATTTTATTCTAAACGCAATGTGGGTATAGTCTTTGTTACAGTATTGTTGGTTGTATTCATTATTTATGTATTTATTTTAGGACGGGAATGGTGTGTGCATTTGTATTCACGGGAAGCATCATTTGAAAATAATTATTCTATGTTTAAATTGCATTTTATTTTCATAAATACATTAAAACAATTTGACATTATAAATGGGGGACCAGTTTATATAAAATCCCAACTGACCAGGATTTTCCGTTTCCAACAGAACACAACATCTATGAAGATGACTATAACGACTCCTATGACTTCAACACCACCTTTGTCCCGAACCCCAATTCTTTGCCGTGTGCACTTCAGAACTTGAACCCTTTTGCCGACATAGCTCTTTGTGTGCTTCTTATCATCATTTTCTTATTGGCTGTTCCTGGTAATGTACTTGTGGGGTTGGTGATTGGATCGAGTCGCCAGGCCCTGACCTCTTCGGACATCTACCTTTTTCACCTGTCGATAGCTGACGTGATGTTGGCTCTCACCCTGCCGATTTGGGCTGCTGCCGTGGTCCACGGCTGGATCTTTGGCAGTTTCATGTGTAAGATCCTCAGCCTGGTCTTGGAGGTCAATTTCTACACAAGCATTCTGTTCCTGGTGTGCATCAGTGTCGACCGCTACCTGGCGATTGTTCGCTCTGCCGTGTTCCGCAAGACACGACGTATGGTGTTCAGCTGGGCCATCTGCGGCGGTGTCTGGGCTTTAGGGGGTGCTCTGTCCCTTCCGGCCCTCTTGAACATCACCTTTACACACAGAAATAAGACAATTTGCACTGATCCCTTTGAAACAGAGCTGTTGCTCACTACGCGTGGCCTCCGCCACATTCTGGGTTTCCTGCTGCCGCTAATCATCATGGTGACATGCTCCTGTGTCACCATGATGCAGTTGCTGCAGACGCAGGGTTTACGGAAACACAGAGCCATGCGGGTCATCATTGCTGTGGTGATCGCTTTCCTCCTGTGCTGGATGCCGTACCACCTGACGATGATGGTGGATACATTGGATACAGCAAAAGTAGTGACCTTCAACTGCGCTGAGAGATCCAGGGTGAATCTGGCCCTCCAGGTCACCAAGAACCTGGCCCTGCTACACAGCTGTGTCAACCCAGTTTTGTACGCCTTTGTAGGGGAGAAGTTCAGGAGGAACCTGGGTGTCCTGATCCGGAAGAGACTTGAACCAGAGAAGAGTTCTGCACCTCGATACAGCAGGTCCACATCCCAGACCTCAGAGGTGAATAGACTGTTATGATTGACTCATACTATTGGGTAACTTTTAAGATTGTCTCTTTAAAATATACAGGCTGTAAGTTTTTTATGCATTTTTACCAGTTTAGTGTATTGACCGCTAAAATCTATTGTTGTAGGTAATACCCCTGTACTGTAGAAGAAGGACATAGAGTTCCCACACACTTTAGTGTTGCAAAACTAAATTGTTAGTAATGTATTGTACACAGAAATAAGAAGAATATTTCAGACATTACCACACAATTCCTAAAGGCAACATTAGACCACTAGAAATTATTAACACAGTATGAGAATACAGAGAAACCAGATTAAGTCTTTATAGAATATCTTGACAGATCTTTTTTAATATCTTTTTTTTTAATATCTTTTTACACGTTGTTAAAGCCATGTTACTTATGTAAAATTAACTTTCAACGTTGCCCTGTATATATCTACAGTGCCTTGCAAAAATATTCGGCCCCCTTGAACTTTTTGACCTTTTGCCACATTTCAGGCTTCAAACATAACGATATGAAACTGTAATTTTTTGTGACGAATCAACAACAAGTGGGACACAATCATGAAGTGGAACAAATTTATTGGATATTTCAAACTTTTTTAACAAATAAAGAACGGAAAAATTGGGCGTGCAAAATTATTCCGCTCCTTGCTTGTTAATACTTTGTGCTGCGATTACAGCTGTAAGTCGCTTGGGGTAAGTCTGTATCAGTTTTGCACATCGAGAGACTGAAATTTTTGCCCATTCCTCCTTGCAAAACAGCTTGAGCTCAGTGAGGTTGGATGGAGAGTGTTGTGACCAGCAGTTTTCAGGTGTTTATTTGTGAACCATTCCATTGTAGATTTTGCTTCATGTTTTGGATCATTGTCTTGTTGGAAGACAAATCTCCGTCCCAGTCTCAGGTCTTTTGCAGACTCCATCAGGTTTTCTTCCAGAATGGTGCTGTATTTGGCTCCATCTATCTTCCAATCAATTTTAGCCATCTTCCCTGTCCCTGCTGAAGAGAAGCAGGCCCAAACCATGATGCTGCCACCACCATGTTTGACAGTGGGGATGGTGTGTTCAGGGTGATGAGCTGTGTTGCTTTTCCGCCAAACATAACGTTTTGCATTGTTGCCAAAAAGTTCCATTTTGGTTTCATCTGACCAAAGCACCTTTTTCCACATGTTTGGTGTGTCTCCAAGGTGGCTTGTGGCAAACTTTAAACAACACTTTTTATGGATATCTTTCAGAAATGGCTTTCTTCTTGCCACTCCTCCATAAAGGCCAGATTTGTGCAGTATACGACTGATTGTTGTCCTATGGACAGACTCGCCCACCTCAGCTATAGATCTCTGCAGTTCATCCAGAGTGATCACGGGCCTCTTGGCTGCATCTCTGATCAGTCTTCTCCTTGAATGATTTGCAGTGGTCTGATACTCCTTCCATTTCAATATTATCGCTTGCACAGTGCTCCTTGGGATGTTTAAAGCTTGAGAAATCTTTCTGTATCCAAATCCAGCTTTAAACTTCTCCACAACAGTATCTCGGACCTGCCTGGTGTGTTCCTTGTTCTTCATGATGCTCTCTGTGCTTTCAACGGACCTCTGAGACTATCACAGAGCAGGTGCATTTATACAGAGACTTGATTACACACAGGTGGATTCTATTTATCATCATTAGTCATTTAGGTCATCTTTTTATCATTCAGAGATCCTCACAGATCTTCTGGAGAGAGTTTGCTGCAAAGGGGCTGAATACTTTTGTTCACCCAATTCGTCCGTTTTTTATTTGTTAAAAATGTTTGAAATATCCAATAAATTTTGTTCCACTTCATGATTGTTTCCCACTTGTTGTTGTTTCTTCACAAAAGATGACAGTTCTATATCTTTATGTTTGAAGCCTGAAATGTGGCAAACGGTCAAAATGTTTAAGGGGGCCGAATACTTTCTAAAGGCACTGTATTATTGGGGACACTGAATTGTAGATTTATTAAATGTTCACAGTTAGACCTAATGTTGCCAGGGGAACACAACCTAGCTCAAGTTTTTAATGACATCACAGTTTATGCCATATTGATGCCAGTAAATTCCTTTTTATGTAATGTGAGATAAAAATATAAATTACAATGTATTTAACAATCTGGATGGTTCAAGCTGTTGATTATTAATAAAAACCGAAATTATCCCAATATCATAATTAAACACAAGGTGTTAATTGTGTCCATATGCAGTCTAAAACTAGTGTAATTACATTGAGTTTGATAATGGAACCCAAATCTAAAATTACAACAGCAAAATTGTTACTCCATGGATTAACAAAGGCATATGGAGATATGTGCATAGTGTATAAGTGGAATCCACACAATCAACATCAGTTGGGTACAGAAGATCATTGATATTAACTGATGATCTGTAGTGTTTTTTGTCTTGAGTCGCTTGAACTTGATACTTTTTATGGAACCTCATTCTTTCCAGCAACCGTCTCCTTAATGGAAGTCTTCAGATTCCCTAATTGAGCGACAAAAAAGAGGAAGTAGATCTCAGTTTAAAGGCTCTGTTGGGTCAGGTGTATCTAATTTAAAACAATTGTTAAAAACACTATCATTCACAATCCTGTGGGATCGATTTAAAATATGTCAATGTCAGCGTGTTAGACTTAATGCAGTGACATTAAATCGGTAGGTAGCAGAGACAACTGGTATTAGTAACAATGCAGATTCAACGGTAATTATGAGTAGTGTGAGGGTTTGATATACTGTTGTTGATTATGTGACAAAGACATGCTAGATAGACTGTGTTGCTAGGTGTATTTTCCTCATACATCAGATCAGATGATTCAGTCAGGGCAGTTATCCAGAACTTACCATAGTTCATTGCTTGTGCCATCGAAATGTCCAGGCTGTTGTGGTATAAAATAAATTACACCTCATTACCAAACAATGTAATTGTACCAATGTACCTAATACACTATGAATGTGTTGGCATTAATGACCCTATGTCACTTAAAAAAATGTTTTACTTAATGGCCTAAATGAAAATACTAGCTTTCACAAACCACATTATCTTGGTAATAGAGGTTATAAGAAACCACCATGAGTGTTGAATAGTGAGACAACGTTTCCATATGTGGTTCTGCACTGTTCTCACCTGACATCAGGGGCAAAGGTTTGAATCAAATGCTGGTAGTTCTCAATCTCGGTTTCCAGCTTCATCTTGACATGAAGTAGATCCTGGTAGTCCTCCACCTGCTTCTCCACCTGTGTCTTCACCTGGCTCAGCTCTGCCTCCAACTGACGAATGATCTTGTTAAGGCGGGTCATCTCATGGTTGGAACGCCCATTTGAGTCCCTCAGTGTCTCCTCCAAAGAGCGGATCTGTGACAGACAATCAATCATGTAGCGAGTGGAGCTGACATCCACTGTTAATGTGTCGGTCGTTCATTTTGAAATGTATTTACTGTTCGCTGTTATCCAGCATATGTTGTTTACACTGTGAAGAGTGTGAGGAGTGTGTACAAAGTATGTAGAGGTTTTCTGTGCGTGTATATCTGCATAATTGCATGCGTGTGACGCTAGCCTATGTTTTACCATGCTAAGCACCGCCTGAATGTCAATCTCCAGTTGATTTTTCTGCTTGTGCATTTCTTTGAGCTCCCTCCTGCTGTTCTGCACAGACTCTGTGTTGTGAACTACCTCAACCTTGATGCTTTCAAACTGACACGACAAGAAAGACAAGAGAATCAATTAATAATTACAAATTAATTAAACCAGCAAACATGAATAATAATTAAACAAAAAATGAATTCTGTAATGATAGCTTAGCAAAGCTCAATACCTTACTCTGATACCAGTCATCTGTATCCTTGAGGCTCTTTTCTGCCAGTTTCTCATACTGGGCACGCATCTTGTTTAGAGTGTCACTCAGGTTGCTGTCGTTGGAGTCAAACTCCACAATGACATTGGAGTCTTTAATTTTCTTACACAGATTATCCACCTCCTGCAAGCAGAATGGGAGAAGATAGCTATCATTAGTTTAATCTATTCCATTCCCAGCTTAGCTATGACCCCTTACATATTATAAAGTAACATTTTAATCCGCTCCAAAGGCAGTGTGTGTTTGTATGTATGTGTGTATGTGTGTTTGTATGTATGTGTGTATGTGTGTTTGTATGTATGTGTGTACTTCTTACATCCTTATGCTCCTTTTTGAGTAAGGCCAGCTCTTCCTTCACTGACTTGATCTGACTCTCCAGCTGCATGCGGTTCAGGTTGTTGCTGTCAGTCATTTTGTTTAGGCCAATCAGGTCGCGCTCCACACACTTCCTGGCTTGCTTGTCAATTTCCAGCCTATAGAGGAAAAGATGATTTAGTTCACAGTCTCTCTTTGCACCTAGCAAAATGAAAATACATTGTCATAATTACTTAATATCAAAATGACTATACCCAATAATAATACTTCACTATCTTTCTAGAATACTCTGAAATGCATGTCTCACTTATTTTTGAAGTCATCGTTAGCCAATTTCTTGTTATCAATTTGCAGCAACAAATGTGCATTATTCATGGTGATACCACGGAGCTGAAACAGACAGATTATAGGCCAGTTGAGATCACATTCCATTATTTTTATTTACTGATTGATGTGAACAACTAAATTCATTTTAATTCAGGTGTCAAATATTGAAAAGGAGCATTTCATTTTAATTTATGCTATTATATTAATTGTATAATCAAATAAATCACCTTCTTCCTGAGGTCAGACAACGGTTTCTCGACTTCATCCCAGTCGCGAACATTGGGGTCTCCCCTCTTGTCCAAGATGTCCTGAATCTGGTCCTCCAGGTCTTTGTTGTCTTTCTCCAGCTTCCTAACCCTGCGCACATAGCCGGACAGCCGGTCGTTAAGACCCTTCATTGTCTTCTTGTCATCCTGGACCGGCCCAAGGGGCAAAGAGGACTCCTTAGCATTCTCAGGATCTGAACGCATTGCATTCCGCAGTGCCTCCAGACTGGTTACAGACACCATGGAACTTCTTCCCCTGACACCACCGAACATGCTGCTGGCGTAGCTCTTAATTGACTGGATGAGTGAGTTGAGAAGGCAAGAAACTAGCGAGACAGTACAACCAAGAATATTGTCTCCTGTTTACGTGTGACCGTTTTTATACCTCTGTTCAACCCCTGAAAATGACCGCATTGACCCATTGGCAGAACGACGTCCAGTACAACCCCAGTAAAACAGGTTTAGGGTTGACATTCAAGTTTGCCGTCTTGACTATGTTGCTTTTTAGAATTTCACTAATTGATTGGACACAGGCACATACCAGACGTGTAAGTACTGGTTATTAGGGGTGGCCACCTTTTATGTCGTGAGAAAAGTTGCCTAATTTTTGGAAAAAAAACACTGTCATGATGACCAAACTGCCATATGTGAAGCCAGCATCCAGTCTAGCACTACAACCGAGGACAAGTCCAATAGCAACTCGAGCTTTGAGACTAAGAAAGATCTCAAACCTATGGAGCACAAGGTAGACCCCAAGGATCAGTCAGCAATGACCACTGAGAAGGACCAGATGGTTGGCCTCAACGACAAGTTTGTAGCGTTCATTGAGAAGGTGTGTTATTGTATATCCTAATATCAACAATACAAACAAAAACATGGTCTTGTAATAGTAGTTATTAATTTGTTATATTTATACAAAATCAATTCATAAATGTAATATTTTATCAGATGTCTGTTGTTAATATTTAACAATCTGCTATTTGGACTCTACTGTATTAATTCAAGTTTATTATATTTAATTAAAATTGCTGATGTTTTGCTTATTTGTTCTACATTCTTGCAAGTTAGTTTAATGTTCTAATTAGATAGAATTAAACAAAAGAAACATTGAGACCCACAACTGTGATCAGAGCTTCTAGAAGCATCTTAGCCACAGAGCAGGTGAGTGTGTGTAGATTAAACATTCTGGCAGTCATCATTGTAACTTACACATGTGAAGATGGACAATCGTCTGCTCCTTTTTTTTCTGTCTCTCTGTACTTTCAAAACTGATTGACAAAATCTGATAAAATCTGCTTAGATTAGATAAACAGTCAATTATTCCTTGGGACTTCTGTAGGAGAGTGAGAGTTAAGCCTCATTCAGCTTATCAAGCATCTAATGATTAATATTATGTGTGCTTACATTTGTATTCAGCTTCCACTATGAGCACAATACGGATAATTTAACCCTTTAATGTTCGACTCAACCATTTGGTAGAGAACACAATGGGTTTTTTCATAGCAAGGACATTAAAGGGTTAATGTTGCGTAGAATTTTGCGCAGTGAGATTGGAACTATGTTCATATTAGGATTTCTTGCATTTTTCTTTCAAAATCATCAACCCTAACTAAAACCGTGATTGTATCTGAACCTCTCTTCTTCCTTACTAATAATCTTACATTTGCTGGAAATTATTTCAGCATTTTAAAGTTGCTAATTTTGTTTTTGTGATTTTAATGTACAATTAATAATTATTCAAATTAATACATTCGGGACATCTTCCTAAAGACCACAGCAGTTGCTCTGTGGAATCCAAGGAGGCCACTGACCCCAGGTTGAAGACCCCTAAATTAAGATAATTAGGTTTTATTCAAAATTCAGAAATTTCAGATTAACACAAGTAAATTCTACCTTCTCTGCACAGAGTTATTGCTACATAAATGCATCAGTGTTACTGTTCCACCACCATGGTGTCACCAACAATTAAATCTGAACTCATTTTGCATACATTGTAAATAGAGTATTTTCTGTGTATTGTCTGTGAGCCTTTGTGTCGTCTTTACACTGTCATAGGTTGTCTTGACCAGGTCGCCATTGCAAATGAGAATCAGTTCACAATAGACTCAACTGGTAAAGTACCTGATAAAGATGAAAAAAGTCAGTAAATCATAAGTATGATAAATCCAGTTAGTTGTCTAATACCAACACTTGATGTTAACCAACATATTAAAACAGAAATAGATTTTAGCTTTTAAGTACAGTACAGTGTCTTCCTCTCCTCAATCATTGGACCCTCTAATATTGATGTTTGTGAATGTGCATACATTGCCTATAGAAATTCATCATACCCCTTTGAAAAGGTCACTTTTTTGTCTTACAGCCTGAGATCAAAACCGATAAAAAATATATTTTTTTTACTTACACATTCTGCCCTACAACATTCAAGTAACATAATATACATGAATTACTGCAAATTGTCAAACTGCAATTGCAGGTGTCAGCTGGTTCCTTCCACAAATAGAGTGGAATTCATGTCCCATTACCTTTTTAAAAGTGATTTAAAGCAAAATAGTAAAAATGTCCACATCAAAAGTGAAGAGTGAAATTAATTATACTGTGCCCCTTAAATAAACTTGTAAATATATATTTTTCAAATAAACAATAAACATGAACACATTGTCTGTATCCCTTTAAAATTAATGATTTTCGTCTGTCCCGCCCCAGTGACATTGAACTTCTACATGAAATATATTCAATAACATCTTCCTGTAATGTAGCAATTGTAATATTGTGTTGTTCAGTTATATGTATTTGAACATTTACAAGTGATATCATTAAATTATTATTTTTTTAATTTAATTAAAAAGCAGTATTAATCCTTGTCCCACGCTTTACGTGCAACACTGTTACCGAAACATGATCACCCCTATAAAAGAATAGAACATTCCATAAATCATATATTAACAAGAAGTTGCATCATGAAGATATTTTCTAGACCATGACCAAGCAAAAAGTAAGTACCCAAATTTCATTTTCTCTGTTTTCACAGAAATGTTAGAGTTAGCTGCTTTCGTCAACCTCAAGGATGCAACCCTGTTACCAATATTTTTGTTAGAAAATCTATATGAATATAGTTTTACTTTAATTTATGGAAGATGTATGCTTGTCAATAGCTAGCATGCAACATGTGCTAAGTAATAGCTTCCTTTAGGCTAAATCTGCAACCCTGTTACTTGCAGCCATGTGCGACCCTGTTACTTTTTGGATTACATATTTCAATTGAATATTGAAATGAACAACCTGAGGTGGGAAAATAACATTTTCTTAAGGTTAAACATCTTCTTTCTATATACCAAAAAAGTTCAGAAAAAAAAGTTTCAAACCCAATTTCAACTCTATTTGTGGAATGACCCACCTATTAAAAGGGAATTAATTGTAAATAGATTGATTGTGTGCATGCGTGCATGCTAATTTGCTAAATCGTTATTTTGCAAAGCGCAAACGAGATCCTGTGTGGCCCTTTTTCAGAAGCAGCATCTTTCTTGCCACAATGCCAAACACATACAGGCCAGCTTTGTGTAAAGCTAGTGAGATTGTTGGCACATTCATAGACTGACCATTCTCAACCAAAAGGACATGAAAGTTCTTCTAATTTGCCTGCCATTGGCCTTTTGGTAGCTTTCCTGATCAATATAGTCCTGGCTCAGTCATCCAGTGTGGAGGGATGGCCCAATCTACCCTGCTGGAAAATCCATCATATACCATCTTGAATTTGTCAAACTGGTCAGTAGCTGGTTGAGCTGGTTGAATTGCTTGGTCGGTATGAGCTGGTCAAGCTGGTCAGACAACCATGGTGTATTCTTTGTGTTGCCATGTACTACTAGTAATGGACTAATCATGGAACAGCAGTTTTTTAGCAAGTCATTAAAACCACTACAATTGATGTCAGGTGGGGGGCAATTAGCAAGGTGTGTGATCTGGCAAGTGACTGGTTTGTCCTGAGACAGTTTATAATGGTTAATGTAAGGGGATGAACACTTATCCAAACCTGGTATTTCACTTATTACATTTTAATAATTGTTCAGAATTTTTGTAAGTGTTATTTTCACTTTTATGTTGAGATTAATAATATGTAAATACAGCTGGTAAAATGAGATTTAATTTATTTTAATTTCCAGGGTGTAATTTGACAAAAGGTAAGTATTTTGACAGGGTATGATGATTTTCTATAGGCACTGTATTGTGATGCATGTGTATTGCTCTTTTATGTGTGTTAAACTCAGGCACACCCACCCTGTGTGCCTGTTTCCTTATTTCCCTTACCCAGTGAACTGTTCTGTGGTGACTGGAGACTTAAAGTTAGTTACCATAACCAAGGAGCCCAAAGTGAAAAAAGTGTTACTTAAAGTATTCTTCAGTATTATAATTCCACTACACTTATGTTGAAACATAATTCCATTTAAGTATGTAGTCACTTATATTTTAAGTATACTTTCAATAAGTACATAACATAATAAAACATTATAATACAGTACAATGTATTAAACCAAGCCAGTCCTCAATTGCAAAATTTGTTAACACCTTACATCAAAATTTGGTCATCTGACAGTGTCCACTGAATCATGTTGTTGTTAGGAATGTGAGTGCAAGGCCTTTTAGTTAATTGAGCATAAATGTGATATCACGAATTTGCCCCCACCTAGTGGAAATGAACTAAATTACAGCAACAAGTAAAAATGTTATTTGTTATTCAACCCTTATTTACCAGGTACCACATTGACCTGAGAACAAATTTATTTTCACTTACAGTGACAACCTGGGAAGTAGTTACAAGGCTGGAGAGGGAATGAATGATCCAGCTTAAAGCTGAAGGTAGCAATGAGGGTTTGAAGACCACATTGAAAATGTAGCCATGGCCACACACACACACACACACACACACACACACACACACACACACACACACACACACACACACACACACACACACACACACACACACACACACACACA